>ONZA01016003.1:20423-33955 GCA_900322205.1 Kewa caespitosa | reverse complement strand
TTGGTTCAAATTAGATATGCAAGTTAGGTGAAAAGTGAGAATAAATTTGGACTACAAGATCAAGGGAATGGTTGAGATTTCGCGCGCTCAAGAGGTCTCATTAATAGCATTTTTATAAATAACTTAACTGCAAGGACAAAGACATGAAAGACATACTGTAAGTGGGGGCATGTTGGGGTTTTCCTCTTTTTTCACTCTCTCTACCAAATGTAATTGCCCTGGCCCATCACCCTCCCATTCTCTCTCCTCCCAACACCATCAGCCGGGTCCATTACTGGTGGCTCGCTAGAGCAGCCAATGGACCACCAAGGTCACTGGCGATTCTCACCCCATACTCACCGGAGCCATACATCTTAAATCCCAAGCCTAGGCATGTCCCTCTCTTCCACCTCCACCTCACCCTATTCCTTACCTACCAGACTAAGCGCCATCGAGTAGTTCGTGAGCCACATGAACCCCCGCTATCGATCTACTCAACCTCACACCTTGTTGCCCAAGTGACTGGCTGGGTTAGTGGTAGAGATGGTGGTGGTTGGATTGAGGGCTTTGAGGCGTGAGGTGATGGAAAAGGGACAGAGGGTGGGCTCAAGTGATGGTGAAAGGACAGATCGAATTGCGTGGTCCAGCGAGCTTGCTCGGTTGACTCCACCACTTGCGGCGAGGTGGGATGACTAGCTGAGAGATGGATTTTCATATTCAACGAAGATGGAAGGCCATGGAGTCACATTTCTTTCCTCCCCCCTTTTTTTTCTAGTTATAAATAGGG
This sequence comes from Kewa caespitosa, assembly GCA_900322205.1. Lineage (NCBI taxonomy): Eukaryota > Viridiplantae > Streptophyta > Magnoliopsida > Caryophyllales > Kewaceae > Kewa > Kewa caespitosa. Next base: position 33,189 of record ONZA01016003.1, on the reverse strand, counting down.
GTGAGCATAAGAGAATACCTGGTTGAAAATCAAGGACCTGGAACCGGAATCGGTTGAACTGGGTCGAGTAATGTGAGATTCGGTCTTGGAACCAGTCAAAGTGGGTAGAACCTGAGATCTAGTTTCGGAACCGGTGATAACCAGGTTCAGAACCGGGTACCCGACTCATCAAAAAACTTTAAAAACCTTCAACTAATTGTAAGGCACATTACTTGGGTTAAAGTTATGGGCCCAATTGGCAGTTAGAAGGCAAGATTTGAGCAGGCCAAATCTGACCCACTACTTGCACAACACATAGCCAGAAAGAAACCTGTCGTGCTAGTCCTAGCGGGTCCTTACTAGGTCCGGGCCTAGTGCCGGGTACCCGGTACTTTTTCTAATCCCTAGTTATGAAGAATTAGGTAACATTTAAACTCTTCTTGGTCAAAAAAACAAAAAGTGATTACATATATCATAAACTCTTTTATCACTTAATGGAACTCTTTTGTTATGTTAGTGTCAAATTTCATTGTAAAAGTGGCACAATTTGTATCATAAGTAACACTTTTAATTTTGATAAGTGATATTTGTTTATAAATTGTAAATGACACATCATAAGTAATAAGTGGCACTTTTTTTTTTCTTTTTTTTTTTATATAAAAAATATTACTTGGTATGTAGCAAGTGTCACCTCTCATTTATAACTTATAAGTGATATTTTTGATGTAAAAATGTGACGCATTTTAAGTAATAAGCAAAAATTTGAATGCAATAAGTGATACATTTTGAGTACTTGATGACACTTCAAAAGTTCAAAATGATACTTTTTAAATATAAAATAATACATTTACAGTTAAAAGTGATACTTATTAAGTAGTAAGTGTAACACATTTTAAGTTGTAACCCATTTTAAGTTAAAATAACAATCTTTAAGTAAAAGTGACACTTTTTAAGTAACAAGTGACACTTTTCAATTTCAACAAATTATAAAACATTTAGGGGTTGTTTGGTTGGGTCAAAGAGGCCCATGTAACGTAATCAATTAAGCGTTTTCATTACCACTTGTTTGTTTTGGTATTTTTCGTAACCGTTTGCATTATTGGGCGCTAACCCATACCACAAGTTTGTTGCCGCTCATTTCCCGCCGGTAACCATTCCTGTTTCAATCTTTTGCTCTTTGCTCTCTTTCTCTTTCTTTTTTTTCATTCTTCTTTGGGCTTTTCTTCTCTACTTTGGCACATGGATGGTTGGAAGAAGAGAGAGGAAAAGAGGAGAGAGAAAGTGGAGAGTGGAAGCTGGGTAATTTTTGGCCATTCTTACCTTTTTTTTTTATTATCTAATATTCAATTTTCTTTTTAAGCGTCAGAAAATAAAAATTGAGTGAGCAATTTTCAATTCACGGGTTATTCACCGTGCTGCAAAGAGCAGCTCCCTATAATTATTACTCCCTGCGTCCCAGAATAAAGTTTCAGCATTCTATTTTGGGTTGTCCCAAAATAATGTTCCTTATTTTAGAAACAAAAGCCCATTGAAATTAATGACATGCCACCCACTTTTAGAGAGAATCTTATTTGACAACCGATCACATTTGAATTACAAAGGGCACATGGGAGAAAGTTGTACTCTTTAGCCAATTTCTTAAACTCCGTGCCCAAAAGAAACTGGAACATTATTTTGGGACGGAGGGAGTATAAAATAGTCAATACATTATACATACTCCATAGTCATTCAATCGAGACAATAAGAAAGGATGTCAAAAATGTATGATTACGTTACATGTTTGAACCAAACAAGTCATAACCTGAACGATTACCATTACCCTTACTCTCCTTATGTGTTCCGATTATGTTTACGTTACAAGATATTGAACCAAACGACCCCTTAGAGGTATAAGGGATATATTTAAGGTTTTAAAAGTGACACATTCGAATGTATTATATTATTTAGATGTATACTATATTTATGAGTAACATTTTTTTTTTTGTAAAGTGGTAACCTATACGTAAATATTAAAAAATTATCACTTTTGGTGTCATAAATAAGTTTCATATATAACTAATTTTCGTTTTACAAGTGATACATTTAATATTATAAGTAACACTTTTTAGATAATAAGTAAAACATTTTGAGTATCTTTCATCAGTGTCACTTTTTATACAATTTATTAGTTTTGTCTTTTGGGTTACTCAAGTTGACCTCAATAACACTACATTTTGAGTACCCTTGCTAACCTACGCAAAAAGTCACATAAAATCAATTTGCGGGAAAATACGTCTAAGAACGTTAGGGAAGTAACACTATATATCTATAAAGTACTCCCTCCGTCTCCCATTAATTGTCAATTATTTCTATTTGGGATGTCCCCCAAAGATTGCTCACTTTCTATTTTGGGACAAGTTTTGTCCTCTCAATACCAGTAATACCCTTATCTCAACTAATTTTTTTTCTCTCAACTAATTTTTCTCTCACCATGTAAATGGTGGGCCAACTCTCTCTAGCTTGCACATGGGTCACTTAAGAGCATGTTAGTTCTTTTGTTACATGCATTAAACTTTGTGCAAAAAGAAAGTGAACAATCTTTGGGGGACGGAGGGAGTATCACTTTGAATGTAGAAAGTAACATGTATTATAGACAACATTTGCAACTTGACAACAACTTAATATGAAAAGAATAACACTTTTTATCCAAAAAATAACACTTTCTTATTTCGAATAATACACATGAGTTTAATGTTTTCTCATAGCACATGAGTTTTATGTGTTGTGCTCATATACAGTCTTTATCTAATTATGCTGTGTTATTTTGTAGATACTAGATATTGAGACACTGCATACTATTGAAACTGAATTAAAGAAATCCATTAAAGATGATATATATATATGTTGGTACTGAATTTTTCGTTGAAAGACTAACACGCTCAGAACGAAGTCACCTCCAGAACGATATCTCTCTCAGGACGACTTCAACGACGCAGTAACTGAATTGACCGAATCCAATAGAGCACGCCTAACAACTAGCGATTTGATTTATTGACCAATTAATATTTGATCAGTAGATGAGAGGAAAAAAGGAGTCAATGAGTAGGAAAGTGGCTGCTGGGAAGAAGAGTCAAGTCCGAAATATTAGGAAGACAGGCAAGTACCACAAAAGTAGGAAGAAGTTACTAGAACGTGGGGTAACGGTGACATAGGTCAAATATAAAAGAGAAGAAGGCCGAGGAGTTCAACACACTGCTTACACATTCAACAACTACCATTGCTCTTCATCTCTGCATCTCTCCACCATTATCCTACACTCTCTAAGATCTCAATTCATACTCATCTTTATGATATTCAAGAACTGTATTAAATCTATTGAACTCAATAAATACAAAATAGTGGAAGCATTTTCCTGTTGGAGGTAGATCCCAACCGAGATTTTTTCCCATTCAAGAATTTTCCTCGTAAAAAATTTGTTTTGTCCTTTATCGCATTTCTCATTTACATTATGTTGTCATTTATAGAAACACTTTGATATTTAGGTTAGCTAACCCACATTGCTTCCTAAGTACAACATTGGTGAAATTTTACCAAAACAATTTGGCGCGGCAATTAGCCAAAAAATCCATCATTAATCATCCTAAACACATTACCCAGCATCTACTATGAATTCGTCTTCTCAATCCAAGAAAGACGTAGGGAAGAAGCCTGCTCAGCCCATGTCTTCCTCAGCACCCCAGATCACTCAACAGATGACCCAGATACCCATCCAGTCAACAATGGGAATTTCATCCTTGACGTAAGTTAGCAAAGAGACTACCAAGCCAGTGACATGTCCTATCTCTGGCGGAACACCACTCTTTGTGGTGTTCACTTAGACGGTCAAGAACACGAGATAATTCAAAAGGTACCTAATAGCCCCGAGATGATGTTGTACATCTCAGAAATGATGAAGGTCAAGAAGGCTCAGGACGAGAACATCCAGAAGCTGACTCGGGAGAACCAGCAACTGAAGGCAACTCTGGAAACAAGAACTTCACCATCGAAGGATCCTATGAGAAGGGACCTCAGCAAAGTCACACCCATGGACATATTGAGCACCCCACCAGTGACGATGACAGCTAGGCCACTTGATCTCCAACAATCCATGCCATTCACTCCGTTGTTCTCAACCGGTCTTCCCCAATTGCTTAGCACTCCAAAGTCTATATCCTTCCCCGTTTCTTCTAGAATGAACCACAAAAGGACTGTGATGGCATCTCACCAAAAGGGAACCCTTGAAATGATCACTCTGCCTTTCAATGTTAATAACAGGAACGATCCTGCGTGGGACAAAATCCCACGCACAAGGCAAAATCGCAGAACGTCTGGAAACTCCTCCTTACCCAATCCATTAGGACCTCAATCCATGTCTGGTAACTTTATTTATAGCAATGATAGTTATATTGCCAGTAACAATGAGAATGCAAGATTGATGCAGTCCATGATGACGTATATGAAGTCATTGAAAAATATGATAGTGTAAGATCCCAGGAGCGCCGCACCCGATAGAGCATAAGTCTCATCCACCACGTACGTCAAAACTCCATTCATTGACGAAATCACGGCGATAGAGCTGCCAGAAAGATTCAAACCACCAGTGATGTCGTCTTATGATGCAAACGATCGCTGGGAACACATCATGATCTACGAGCAGAGGGTGATGGTGTAATCCATTCTAGTCATGTGAACGAAGCATGCCTCTGCAAAGGATTCAGTTCCACCCTGTCAGGTTCTACTTTATAATGGTATCTTAATTTACCTAAAGGTCGTATAGCTAACTTTGTAGATTTTGCAAACGCCTTTCATTCCCGATTCTTGACAAGCCGCAAGATGGAAAAGAGGTCCAATGACTTGTATCGGGTCGTTAATAAACGAGGAGAATCCATGAAAGATAACGTGTAACGGTTCAACAAAGAAGTCATCGTGATCCCATATTGTTACGAAGTAACTGCAGTGGAAGCAGTCCATCAAGGTGTAGAAAGAGACTCTGACTTGTATGATGAACTAACGAAATACCCATGTGGTTGTTTTGAAGATGTTAGGAACAAAGCGGCACCCTTCATCCTCTTAGAGGAGGACAGAGCACTGAGGCCTGAAACAAGAGATTATGATCAACCCAACAGGAAGACAATGACCAACAAGCCACAATGGATAGATCAAAACCATACCAAAGACCAAACGATAGGCAGGTAAATTTTGCACAAGCATCTTCTCAAAACGATTGGAGAGAAGATCCAAACCTACCACCACAGATAAATGAATATGATTTTTGTATCGATACTAGTACTTTGGTTTATAAATTAGAAGACTTGGGTCCCAAAGTAAGGTGGTCTTTGAGGAATGACAAACCTGCAGGATTTCGAGACAAGTCAAAATGGTGCAACTTCCATGCTAATATCAGCCACACAACTAAAGACTGCATCGCCCTCAGAAAGGAAGTGGCTCATCTAGTGAAGAATGGATACCTGAAAGACCTGGTGAAAAAGAAGGACGACTCCCAAAACGATCGTGCAGATCAACCAACAAAACCAACCAAGATTGTCAGATACATTTCGGGAGGATCATACATCTGTGGAGTGTCATACTCTGTAGCAAAGAGGACTGCAAAGGAGAATTCTATGCAAAGGCCAGAAAGATCAAACAGACCAGGAAGATATGAACAACCGATAACCTTTGACGAATTAGACTGAGACCACATCCAAGAATACCACCATGACGGCTTGCTAATCTTCATACAAATAGGATGTGCAATCGTCAAGCGAATACTGATAGACGGTGGAAGCTTGGTCAACCTCATCATGGCTGATACCCTAAAAGAGATGGGAATGGAAGAGAAAGACATTGTGAAAAGTTCAGTTGTGCTCGTAGGTTTCAGCGGAGAAACAAAGCATACTCCTGGTCATATCTTCCTACCGACAAATGCTTGTGCGGTAAACTCTTTTGAAAAATTTGCTGTAATAGATCGCTTATCTTCGTACATGTTTTACTTGGCACGCCTTGGATACACAACCTGGGAGCTCTACCATCCACCTATTATCAATGCGTCCAATTCCCCAGCAACAGTGGAGTACAAACAATCATAGGAGATTCCAAGGCTACCCAGCAATGTTACAAGTTGTCACTTAAACCATGCTTAGGATGGAGAGAGAAATAGCAATTACAGCATCCATGGATCCAAAGCCTACTTCTAGAGGAGCCTAAACAAAACCTAGAAGAAATCATCCTGGACCCGTCAGATCCTGAAAGGAAACTACAAATAGGATACGACGTACCTACAAAGATCAGACCAAGTTTGGTGCGGATCCTAAAAGACAAAGCATATTGCTTCGCATGGCATCACAACAACATGACTTGTATCAGTTCAGAAGTGATAACAGACAAACTCAACATGGACCCCAAGTTCACCCCAATACAACAAAAGAGAAGAAAATTTGCTCCTAAAAGAAACCAAGTCATCAATGAAGAAATCGATACGCTCAGAGAAACAAGTATGATAAGGGAAGTTATGTATCCTGAATGGTTACCTAATGTTGTGGTTATCAGGAAAAAGAATGGAAAATGGAGGGTATGCGTAGACTACACAGACTTGAACAAGGCATGTCTAAAAGGTCCCTTCCCGCTTCCCCACATGGACGCCATGGTGGATGTGACTGCAAGACACGAGATCTTGACGTTCTTGGACGCTCAGAGCGGGTTCAATCAGATCCCGATGCACGAACCAGACAGAGAAAGTACAGCCTTCATGACCGAACGAGGGATATATTGTTACAACGCCATGCCTTTTGGGCTAAATAATGTAGGAGCAACCTACCAGTGCTTAGTCAAAATGATGTTCAAGGAACAATTGGGGGACACAATGGACGTCTACATTGATGACATGGTAGTAAAATCCAAATTCGCTAAGGACCACGTCAAGCACCTAGTGATCGTATTCGACATCCTAGAGGTATACAATATGAAATTAAACCCTACTAAATTTACCTTTGGAGTGTCTTCAGGAAAATTCTTAGGATACATGGTGACCAAGAGGGAAATAGAAGCAAGCCCGAAGCAAATCAAAGCCATCTTGGGATTACAACCACCAAAAGCAGTGAAAGACATACAATGTATCACTAGACGGGTAGCTGCATTGAATAGATTCATCTCAAGTTCCTCAGAACGTTGTAAACCCTTCTATGAAATCCTGAGAAAGAATCAGAAGTTCGAATGGACTACTCAGCACAACGTGGCATTCCAAGAACTTAAGAAATATCTGAGTACTCCACCACTTTTGTCTACCCCTGTACCAGGTGAATCCTTGTATGTTTACGTTTCTGTAATTGAAAACGTCGTGTCTGCAGTATGAGTACGATAAGAGGATGGTTTACAACATCCTGTTCACTATGTAAGTAAGAGCTTACTAGATGCAGAAACAAGGTACGGTCATTTAGAAAAATTACTTCTAGCATTAGTAATGTCTTCCACCAAACTTCATCCATATTTTGAAGGATACAACATACATGTTAGAACTTACTTTGCCATTAAGTTTGTCTTACGAAAGCCTGAATTGTCAGGAAGAATGGAAAAACAGTCAGTCCAGTTGAGCACGTACCAGAACCGCAAATAAGTCCCAAGCCCTAGCAGATTTTGTGGCTGATTTCAGTCTGAAACTAGAAGTTGAAGCACCAGCAGAAGTCCAACATCTACTCAGAGAGAACATGTCTATAAAATTGACATTGTTCACCGATGGAGCAACAAACGTCAGGGGGACAGAATTGGGCGTCATCCTTAAATCGCCACAGGGGGACATAATACCCCACACAATTAGCTGCTTGTTCAAAATGACCAATAATGAAGCAAAATACGAAGCGTTAATTATCGGACTCCACATGGCACTAGAATTAAAAGTCAAACATCTTGAGGTAAATTCTGACTCACTTCTAATTGTAAATCATTAATGGATCCTATACTACAAAGGACTTCAAGATGATAGCATACCTGGAAAAGGTAAAAAAGTTGGTAAGTATGTTTGAAAAGTTCGATTTGAAGCAAGTCACTAGAGACCTCAACACACAAGCCAATGCTCTAGCATCCCTAGGATCAAACTTCAACCCGACCAATCTGAATTCAATACCAATCATCCACCTACTTTCCCCATCCATTGAGAAAGAAGGTAAATAGATCGCATTAGTACATAAATCTGTGTATGAGACTAACATGCAAGAAATTGGTTGGACAAAACCTTACATATAATACCTCAAGTAGGAGAATGACCCAAATTCAAGAGACGAACCATGGTCGTTCAAAATGAAAGCCTCAAAGTTCGTTTTAATAGATGATGTCCTCTTCAGGAAGTCAGCAGCAGGTCCCTACCTTAGATACTTGGAGAAAGCCTAAGCTCAGGAAATTTTAAGAGAACTACACGCAGGACGATGCAGAAATCATGCTGCTAGATGCAGTTTGTCAAACAAAGCACTCAAGATGGGTTACTTCTGGCCGACGATGAGGAAAGACACAAGCGAATATGCCAAGAAGTGTGATGCATGCCAAAGGCATGCTCCAGAAATTCATCAACCACGAGAGCCACTACATTCATTCTCAACTCCTTGGCCATTCATGAAGTGGGAAATGGACATTGTTGGAAAACTACCACAAGCGTTAGGACATAGGGTGTTCATGCTCGCAATGACTGACTACTTGTCCAAGTGGATCAAAGCAGAAGCATACAGTCAGGTAAGAGATAAAGAAGTGATTTCTTCCATAAAACGAAATATCATTTGGAGGTTTGGCGTACCTTCTGTGATCGTTTGTGACAACGGATCACAATTTATAAGCAACAAGACAATGTCGTTCTGCGCCTAATGGAACATAGAGTTACACACTTCAGCACCTGGACATCCTGAAGCCAACGGTCAAGCAAAATCAAGTAACAAGATCATCATCAATAACTTGAAGAAAGGACTGGAGGACAGATGAGGGAGATGGGGAGACGAGCTACCCTTAGTGCTCTGGGCAGACAGAATGACACCAAAGACTTCAACAGGACAGACTCTATTTTCACTGGTCTTTGGCTGTGAAGCAGTGATGCCAGCTGAAATCACAGTCCCCACCTAAAGGCACGGCTTACTTATGCAAGAAGTTAACAATTCTGAGCTTCATTTAGATACAACGAACGAGCTCAGAGAGGCAGCAAATATAAGACTAGCGACTTATCAACAAGTTGTAGTTAGGAGCTACAATAAAAATGTCAAGATCAGAACCTTCAAAATGGGGGACATGGCCATGAGAAAGGCATTCCAGAACACAAAGGAACACAATGCAGGAAAGCTAGCGCCAGCCTAGGAAGGACCATATCTCGTAGAATCTATCACAGCTATGAGAGCTTACAGGTTGATGACTTTAGATGGAAAGTCAATCCCAAGGAGTTGGAATGACATCAACCTGAAAATTTATTTTGCTTAGTTTTCTTGTTGTCATTACCAATAATGCATATTCCAAATAAAAAGTCCTTAATGATAACATGCAACACGAAGAGAACATCCTCCAAGGTATGAATTATAAACTCAATTCTAAATTATTACTTTTATGGATTATTATTTGTCCCAATGACGGTACTAACTTAAGCATCAAGGGTCGTTGGATTAAGCCAACGACCGTTCGGACAACTTTTTTGTCTTGTAGAATGAATGATACAAACAGATTCAATACTGCAAGGTAGGGGGACAAGGAAGTACCGAGAACAATTTGTCAATACTACTTGCATCAAAACAAATAAAGACTTAGCTACTACAGGCCAAACAAACGCCTACAAGGCCAAACAAACGTCTACAAGGCCAGACAAACGCCTATAAGTAAGTTTTACTTACTAGAACTAGTTACGCGCACAACAGTACGTAGGTCATGCAAAGGCATGACACACCCACATACACACACACTTTTGAACCAAATAGTGCACTAATGCACTACAACTCAAAAGTCGTTTAACCCCGTTCAAAACAACACATTTTCAGAAACATCACAATAAGCATTCAAAGTTCAGTCCGACTACAAAATACTTCTGTCCCTAAAGACAAAACAAAAGATGGTCGTAGAATGACAAATAGTAACCCAGCCCCCATGGACAAGACCAAATAATTACACAAAATGAAATTGTTTGAGGATGGCACATCATCCTTTTGAAAAAGAAAATAAAGTAACTAGCATAAAAACAAACTACTATAATCCTGCACAACAGGACCACTAACAACCACATCTGTCTCAGCAGGAATGGCAGGAGCTTCAACCTTCTCAGATGGACCATAAGCGTCAATAATTTCTGCAGCAATGCTGACAAAGACCTTCTCAACTGTCTCCTTGACCTCTAAAGCAGATTTGGCAGTATTCTTAGCCTCAAAGGGAAACCTTTCCAAGAATTTCTTACATCTACTCTCATAGTCCAAATCTTTTTGCTTCCCTTAGGCATACTCCTCCATGGCCTCAAGACGACCAAGCCAACCAAAGAACAGAACGCTATCTTCAGACTCAGCCTGAAGATCCTTGTGCTTATTCTCTCGAAGATCGTAGTCATCAGTGAGCTTCTTGATCCGAACCTTTGCTGCCACCCTCTCATTGGCCGTATCCTCCAAATTCCTCTGAAGTTTCTTCTCAACAACCTTCCTAGCAGCACGAAGAGCATCGACCTCAATCGCCAACAACTGAATCTTCTTCATGCCGACTAGAGAGATTTGCAATGCCTGCAAAGACAACAAAAATGTCAATATCAAGATGAAAACAAAATGAAAAATAATATCAAAGATGAACCTTCAAGTTGAGAACCACAGACTCGGTCACTAAGTCCTTCACAGGACATCCTTCGTACAATCGTTCAGAACTCTACATCAAGAAAGACTCAAGGTTAACAGAAGGGTCGAGAAGGTTGTCTCCTAGAATCGTCAAATCAATGAAGGAATCAGTTTTGCATCGCTTGGGTTCAGGAAAAACATAAGAAGGAAAAGGTTTGGGAACTACAGGTTTACTACTACCAGACGCTTCAGATGTTTCCTTCTTAACCTTCATCATCTCAGTGACAGCCTTGCCACGAAGTGTAGAACGAGTCGCCCTGGAACCGGAATTTCACAACAAAACAACAAGATTAGCTGAATTCTACAATAAAATGACAAGGTTAGTTGAACACATCTTGGAAAACAAGACCAGGGAATAATTCTTACCAGTTGACATTTCTGAGTTCTCAAAGTCAGTCCTTTCTGATCCGCTCTGAAGCAAGAGATCTCGAATTGCCTACTTTCCAAAGACAACCTGGAAGTACCCTTTCTAAGTCTGGAATCAATAGATTCGTAGCAAGACGATCTAAAGAGTCTGTTTCTTTCCTAAGACCTTTAGAATCAACCTCTACAAAAGTCAAAAGTGAGCCATAAAACACTTCAGAATGACAGCCCAAAGCCACAACCCTCAAAAAGTCAACAGAAAAATACTTATGTAAACCAAGTATCACTTAGAAGATTCCTTTGGTAGCCCAGTGATGCCCTGGCAACACACATATACATGCTCATCCACTTACGGTCATTAGTTTCATTCAAGTTATGAATCAAAAATTCTACGCCTTTCTTCTTCCTAAATTGAAATCTACCTGAACCACTACCCCTCAATTGGTTAATAAAAAAGATGTCTTCTAGCTTAACCACTAGCCCCTTCCGCTTGCAAATTGCATCTACAGAAAGTAAAAGCCTCCAAATCCCAGGCACTAATTGGCATGGCGCTAAAGGAAAAATCTCGACGAATCTACTAATAATTTCAGGAAAAGGGAAGACTAAGCCCTTCTCAAAAGGATAAGCGTACATGCAAATCATCCCAGGAGAGGTCCAATCGCTACGAATAGGTTCATATGGAACGATCACCTTACAGTCTAAAGGCAGAACACGTGTCTCTTAATATATGGCGTCTAAATCATTTTGAACACTACCTTTTTCCCCAGAATCCAAAATTCTAGTTGGAGTAAACACACAACCATCAATGGTTACAGATTTAGAACTACCCTTAAGAGCTATGTTCTTTTTACCCATGATCAAAGAAAGAAAACAAAACCTTAAAGAAGAAAGGCTAGCAAGGATACCTAAAGATTGAAGCAAATAATGGCGGTGTAAGGAAAACTCGGAGTTCAAGTGTGAGATAATTTGGAACTTCAGTAGATGGAAGGGTTTGAAAAGTAGAAGAGTTAGGGTTCTAAGATTAGCGATAAATATATAGGAGGAGGTAGGTAGGAGTTATGGTGATAATGGGACTCTGCAAAAATAGGCTAATAATGAGATTAGATGCCTATTTGCACAAGCTAGCGCACGAGAATCAAAGAGTTTTGAAATTTTGAAACGCTTTTGATTTCAAAATTGGGGGACAATTGCTGGTACTGAATTTTCCACCGAAAAACTAACACGCTTAGAACGACGTCACCTCTAGAACAACATATCTCTCATGACCACTTCAATGACGCAGTGAGTGAATTGACCGAGTCCAACGGAGCCCGCCTAACGACTAGAGAATTGGTTTTTTTGACTAATTAATATTTGATCAATTGATGAGAGGAAAGGAGTCAATGGGTAGGAAAGTGGTTGTTGGGGAGAAGAGTCAAGTCCAAAATATTAGGAAGACAGGCCCAGAATTGCGGAAGTGCCACAAAAGTAGGAAGAAGTTACTAGAACGTGGGGCAACGGTGTTGACACCCAAATAGTATCCCCTAAATGACCTATGACGATAAATGGTCTACGGTATCGTTCCCAGATATTTCTAATACGCG
>ONZA01015996.1:5175-15609 GCA_900322205.1 Kewa caespitosa | reverse complement strand
ATAAAAAAAAAAAAAAAAAAAAAAAAAAAAAAAAAACAATATCCTTCCTTTTGACATAAATGAAGTTTCTCTTGAGGAATTGGATTATGAGTTGGAAGATAATGTTTTTATGATAGTTAGATCATCATGAAATAGCACACTAGTTCTTGATTTAATGTCGATCCAAGTCAACCAATACAATATTCGATTACAGACTTGGACATGGATCACATACATGAAGAGGAGGAGGAGATCAATTCATCTAGGGCAAATTATGGTAAGTTATTTATATTTCCAATCAAGGAGTATATTTATAAGTTACTAGTTTAACAAGCAATATAATGTGTATTTCAAGAGTAAGACTTTTTTATGGTAGATGTTTTACTTTTATTTTCAAGTGTTGGTGTGATGCATTAAACTGATGATGTTCATTTATTTATTTATTTTCTTTTGTTGGTCATTTTGGCAGGAAGTATAGAGGTACCTCAAGAGGAGCCCATGGAGAGGAAGACTAAGAAACATTTATCAAATGCACAAAGATGGACCATTTATAATGCTTTATTAGAGAAAAGTGTCAATGGTAAGTTAAAAAAATCTACAACCACGAAGATGTCAACTATGTTTTCGGTCCCTCTTCGAAAGGTGCAACGCATATGGAAACAAGCAAAAGATACACCAACAACTAGAAACATTGATGTATCTTATAAAAGGACAAAAAATTACGGTCGTAAGAGAATTCAAGTTGACCTTAGTGAAGTTCGTAAGGACAACCTTAAGGTCACTTGCACCTGCTTTGAATATAAGTCCTTCAACTTTGTTTAGAATTTTGAAAAGAGGGCTCATTCATCGTCATTCAAATGCTATAAAACCACATCAAAAGGATGAAAATAAGATAGCCCACTTACAAATTTGTTTATCTATGTTGGACCCAGATAGCTTACAAGATGAACCAAATTTTATTGATAGTATGCAATGTGGTACATATTGATGAGAAATGGTTCTGCATGACAAAGAAGGAGACATACTACTTGCTCCCTGAGGAAGAAGAGCCTTTACGTACATGTCAAAGTAAAAGTTTTACTAGAAAAGTGATGTTATTAGTAGCTATGGCCCGTCCTAGGTTTGCCGACCATGGGAATGAAATTTTTTCGGGAAAGATAGGAGTCTGTCCTTTCGTCACTAGGCGACAAGCCTTACGACGTAGTCGAAATAGAGCAGATGGCACTATGGAGACAAAACCCATAATATCAATAAAGAGAGAAAACACAAGGGATTCTCTACTTCAACATGTTATACCACAAATTCTTGCAACTTAGCCTATCGAAGATTTGGGAAGCACCATCTATATTCAACAGGATAATTCAAGAACACATGTCAATCCGAAGAATGATGAATTTCATATTGCAGCTTCACAAAATGGTCGATTTGACATTTGGTTGATGTCCCAGCCCACAAATTCACCTGATTCAAATATTTTGGATCTTGGATTTTTTTAGTGCAATTCAAGAACTCCAACATAAGGAGGCCCCTAACGATGTGGACGAGCTTGTTTATGCTGTTTTGACGTTATTCAATGAGTATCCATCAACAAATGTGAATAACATATTTTTGACTCTACAATTATGCGTGGTAGAAATCATGAAATAGGAAGGATCCAACCGATATAAGATCCCACATTTATACAAGGATGACTTGGAAAAGACTGGAGCTCTCGCTAAACTTTCTTGTGACCTACCTTAGTACAAAATGTGAGTATTAGCTAATGGGTTGTATGTTAGCTACGATAGTTAGGTGGCAGAGCATGTCGTCTTGATCAAGCACCCCTACTTTGTTTGAGTACATTGTTCCTAGTATGGATTATAAAGGGTTGAAGTTACTCTTAATTTGTTTAAGTAACTCTTGTTTTTGTCATTCATAGTGTATTGGGCATACACCATTGTCAAAACAATAACCCAACATTGAAAAAAAGGATTCTCCATATGCCACAACATTCAATCCATAAAAAAGATTATTTTTGAAGACTTATAAGTACAAGACGAAAAGTAAACCATGGCTATAACTTATTTCATGACTAAACTGCTTGATCCCCCAACAGAACTAGAAACCATTTAATGACCTTTATCATTTATTTTTCACAGAACCTATTAAAAAAATCACTAACATCTCTACACATATTTATTGCTCGTCTTTAGATATGTGATATGGTAGTCCGGGGTCCACTCCATAATCTGCAAAATCACTATTTGATACCACTTCCACATCTTGAGTCGTCAAAACCACTTCTACTTCTTCACTATCCGGCACCACTTCCATATCTTGAGTCTTTGGAGCTACTTCCACTGATTCTTGACAAAAATTATCAGCCGCCTCTTTCTCTTAGTTTATTAAGATGATCATGGGATGAGAAAAAAATAAAGAAAAAAAATGAAGGAGTAAATACACATGACATTGTGCAAGGTATTTAAAGCAGGAATTTGGGTGATAATAGAGTTAATGGATCTAATGAAATTGGAGGAACTTTGATGATACAAATACGTCACTTGTGGGAGTAGCATAAAATAATATGGTCAAAGACTATTTATTATAGGTTAAAGGGTAAAAAAGGAATATATGTGAAGAAACATCCAAAACGTCATTTATTTTGAGACAATGAACAAAAGCTAGAACGACATATAAAAAAACGGAGGGAGTACTATATATTAACCATGTTTGTGAAGCATTAAGAATCAACTAATAATAGAAAGGAATTCATTACACACCCCCATGGGGCATGTCCACCTGCACTCTCTAGTGCAAGAGTACGTCTCTTGTAGTTACAATCTTTTCTCCTCTTTACTTATCTCATATATATAGGTCTAAGAGAAATTAAATCTTAAAACAATTAGCATTAGAAAACCCACATATTTTAGGATTATTCTCTACAATCATAACATATTACAATGTACGCAATATAAAAATTCTTAATATTTATATCTTTCTCTCTCTAAGAACATTGAAACCCTAGCATGGTATTGAGACCCGCCGCCCCTGTTCGAACCCCATCTCCTTTGAAACCCTGCTCAACTGAACCTGACCCCTTGACATCAAGACAACCATAACTCAATATATGATTTGGATCTGTGATTTCTCGACTAAACCGCCGACCTCTAACTTCCCTAATCATCTCATTAATCTTCGTTTTTCCCTTTAGATCTGTGAGATGGAATGACTTTTCTAACTTAGATTTGTTTGTTTTTTCATCTTTATCTGATAGATCAAGTGAATTAACCCTACAAATCTAGATTGGGGATTTAGGGTTTGCTTATAATCGATGGGTGTTGATAAATTTGACTCTTTTCCTCGTTCATCTTAGTACCTAGACTCATCAAGTCCAGATTAGGGGACTAGGATATTCTCATAATCCCTTAATTAAGTTCTGATTTAATCTCCTATTTTGATTGGTATATAAATCATTCATTCATCTTCTTATGGTTATCTTTTTGATGTACGACCCAGAATTGCATCTCTTTATCGATCTAGAAGCGGTTGAAGCTTCAATTCGTAGACCAATTTCAATTATTTAATTCCCTTCAAAGGCTCGCAGGTACTGAATCGAAATACTTACACCTTAATTTTGTGACTTATCTGAATTGTAATTCTTTGTGGATTTATTTTTCTTCAATATGGGATTTGTTGTTTTTGGTTTATTACCGATCCCAGGAGTGTGTGCTTCTCAATTTAATCTCTTGTCTTTTATTGCCTACCTTCTCTTGGTTGATGTTAATACATGGCCACTTTCATTGTCTTGTGTTTTGGACTTGGCCTTAGTTCAATTGTTTTCTGTTTTTATTCTCTCTACAGTTTCTTTTCTTGGTTGTGTATGCATGGTACACTATTCATGAGTATGTTGTTGATGTTTTCTTTTGTTTGCTTGACGGTTCCTTCCTTAGTACTTTACCCATTTTAGTTTCCTTGCCTCAGTTAATTGCCTTAAAAAAATACCCCCCAATCAAGTTACTGTTCATCCTCTATTACTTGGCAATCCCCCCTCTCCCTCTAATACTTCTCTGCATATCAACTTTGTCTTTTCCTTTTTACTTGAGTCTATTTTATCTCAGAGAATTTCCCTCTTGGATTCTTATGTTATACGTGGCTTCACTTTCCTCCACTGTTATTTTTGGAAGAGACCTTGGGTTAATGTGTCTTTATTTTACTATTTACAATTGCTTGTTTGGCCGTGTGTATCTACTCAAACTCCCTTACCCCTTTTATGTCCCCATTTCCCTTTCTTGCATGTCTTCTATATATACCTTCTTCCCTTGTTCTTGCTCCATACTACAACTACGTACACCTTAGTTCTTTGCACCTTTCTTACTTCTTCCTTTTTCGTGCTCTTTTTTCACTCTTCATTTCTCGTTATCCTCACTTCCTTGTGCTTCACAACCATAATCCTATATAGCCCTCTTATTATGAACACCAACCTTGCTCCCTCAACCCCCCTGAAAGTTTCTGAAAATGCATCTCTTTTGCCTCCCTCTGCTATTCCCAGTAACCTATGTCCTTCCCAACTCCCCGATGGTAGCTGTATTCTGGAGAGGATGGACGTCTTTGCAAGGGTTGTCAATTTGGCACCCCATCGAAGCCACCGTATAGAGACGTCACACGTGGTTTGGCTCATAAAGATTCGCATTTCTATTCCTTGGAATCCCGGAACATAAATGTAGTAATTGCGGAGTGCAGATTCCAAATAGGGACCCCTCCGGTCTAGGTGGTTCGCAGGACCATAACTACCAATCAACTCCCAATGTCGTGCCTGAATGATGCGCATGCGCCGTGTGTTGCAACTATCTTAGCTGAACTTAAACTAGTCTGTCTCATAGGTAAGATATGGAGAGAACCTATTAATTTCAAAAGTATAGTTGGTCGTCTTAGATATGATTGGAAAAACCTTAAAAGTGAAGTTACTTTTAAACCACTCGGCAATGAATGGATCCTCTTTCAATTTGCTAATTTGGATGATAAGCTGTTTGTGTGGGATAATAGACCTTGGTTTGTGTGGGGTCTTAACCTAGTTTTAAAACCTTGGATCCCTAATTTCAACCCTTATCTAGAAAAAGTTACTAATGTAGATCAATGGGTTCGAGTCTTTTGCCTTCCCCTCTAAAGTTAGAATATTGAGTCTCTTTCAAACCTCCTTAGTCATGTTGGCCCTATTATCAGATTAGATGACAACTCAAAGTTTTTCGAAAGACAAAATTTGCTAGGGTTTGTGTCAATATAGATGTAACTAAACCCCTTCCTGGTTCCTACATAGTAAATGATTGTGAGTATGGCTTATCTTATGAAGGTTTACTTAATCCGTGTGCGTTGTGTGGTAATTTGAATCATATTATGGATGCTTGTCCCTCTCGTAAAGCTAACAAACCAGCTCACCTCTATATTAAGAAATTTGCGAAAGAAATTGATTCCAATGACTCTGATAATGATGACCTGCAACTAGATGAAGAAAATTGGATTAAAGTTCGGCCTAATTGTCACTAAATCGAATTTCCAAACTCACCCGCCCCCTTATTGAAAACCTAGAAAGTCTCATTCTACCAACCCGACTGATAAAGATCCCCATCAACAAGGTTTCACCTCCCATTCTAATGCTCGGGATGATAAAGATAAGTCCCCAGCAAAAGAACCTTCCCCCCAACCTACCCATATTATTTCTTCCGACTCTCGTCATTCGCACGACCCCACTTTAGTCTCAACTGTGAAGAATAATGCTTTAGTGGATCTCACTAGTAGTAATGAACCCTCTCCTCATGAATCTATAAATATCCCCCTACAAACTAGCATTCCTTCTATGGATTCTAGGGAAAATCGAACGGATTTAGTCCTCATTAATGAAGATTCAGGAGACGATCTTAATGATGAGGAGTTTTACTGTTCAGAAGATTATGAGGATGAAAAGGGCAGAAAAGATGATAATCTCTTTACCCTCCTAAAAGAGGTCCCCAATCCCGAACCTGAATCTCCTTCACATAACTCGGCTAAAAAATGAAAATTTTCAGATGCAAATGACACAGCTTCGTCTACACGTTAACTTAACAGCCTTCTGGGCTACAATGTATGATTTTCGTTTAGTATGGATCGACTTCAACTTGGCTTTCCTTCTGGTTGTTTTCAGGATCTATCCTAGCTTTTGCGCTCATCCTGATTATTTATCTTACTGCTATTCGGCGCTAGGGATCCAGAGATCGATGCTTTGTTGGGCTCGTTGCATGTCATCTTCCACCCATCTTGAAATTTTGCTACCAAGTTGTGTGTTTTAGAATCTACTGCAATTATGTTCCCCATGTCTAGCGTGTAGTTTGATTACTTTTTTCTTATGTCAATGTCTTGGCCTCAAGACACTCGGGTTTGGCTTCTGTTGGTGTTATTGTACTTACCATACGTGTGGTTTCTACACATTACTACTTAGTTGTAAATGTCATTATCTACATGCATGTGATAAGATTGTAACCTTGTTGTATATTGCCTCTACATGTAGGTGCTTAAGTTCAACTGTTCCATATGTTTTTAAGTGTAATGACTACCTCCTCATATCGAAACTAGTGCTTGCCTCTATGTCTGCCTGTCTGGTGCTTCATTATGATTGAGATATTGGATAATCAGACCCAAAGACTCTTTGATCGAAGCTCCTTTGCTTCTTTTGAATATTATTGGTTGCAGGTACAGTTTAGTATAAGAGTGAAAGTGTACTGTAGTACTCTTGCAAGTAACAAGAGTCTTGTTGATGAGAACATAAGGCAATCTTTCCTTTTTTGCAAACACACTTTGTGTGTACTCCGGTCGACTGATTATAGTTCTTCCCTCTATTTACACTTTTGTTTTCGTCAATTTGAATACTTTGTTCATGGAATAACTAGGATTATACCCTTTTCTTAAGGGTCACAATCAGTTTGCAGCTTATTGGGAGTCTCGCTTGTCACTTATAGTGATGCAATTATGTGCCACTAAACAATACCCTATTTCTACTTATCCTTGTTGTGTATGCCAGGATACTAGGTCACAAAGACCTCTAATACTAAGAATTTTAAGTAATATATCGCGTCGTTCTTTTGTTGTCATTTTTTATGCCCCTTTTCTATCTTTAATCCTTTCAAGATGCATGATGTTCACTATTTTTCTAATGTTCATTACTAACTCTCCCAAACTCATACTCAACGGAGCCTATTTCTTTCTATCTGTAGTACTGTATTCCTACTACTAATAATTAATGAAAATAATTAGCTGGAACATCTATGGAGCAAAGAAACATGATGCTAAGGGGGAACTACAATTTTTAATCCAAAAATTTCACCCAGATATCTTATTTTTCCTTGAAACTAAAACTTCCAATCACAATTCCCAAAGAATTGCTTCTTCACTTGGGTTCCACAATTAGTCGACCCATTAGGTTACTCAGGAGGAATATGTGCCATGTGGAACTCGACTTCAATTGATGTATTATCTGTCCACAGTGACATAGAATTGTATCCTTAAAAGTCCTTGATAGACAGAACTTAAAAGAAAGTATCATCTCAAGTATTTATGGTCCAGCACAATAAATTGAAAAACAACCATTCTGGGATCACCTCACTAATCCTCTACTTGGAGTATCCCTTGGTTCATCTTAGGCGATTTCAATGAACTCCTAACACTAGGAGACAAACAAGGTGGAGCATTACCTCATGTAAATAGAGAACAAGAATCTTACAATAATTTTTGACTACTTCTAATGCTATTGACATCCCTTTCACAGGCAGCCCGTTCACATGGAATAGAAACATCAATGGGAAGCTTATATTTGAAAGACTTAATAGAACATTTTGTAATAATGACTGGATTAATATCTACCCAGACTCATTAGTAACACCTGGCCCATTTTTGTGTTCAGACCACTCTCCAATCATGTTTCACACTAGAAACTCTAATCAGATTGTTTGTAGACCTTTTAAGTTCCAACCGGGATGGACTTATAATAAGGAATCATTTCAGATCATTCGCAAAGGTTGGAATACGTCTTTCCAAGGGTATGTTATGTTCAACTTAACCAGAAAACTTAAGCATCTCAAGTATGATCTTAAAACCTGGCACAAATTACGTTATGGGAACTTAAATCACCGTCTTTCTAAAAACTTAGAAAAACTTGAATTTGTTCAAACTACTTTAGTTTCAAGTCCTGCAGATCAATGACTTATCCAATGGCAGGATCGACTTATTAAACAACAGAAAAAGCTAATGTTATTTAATCAAAAATATTGGGGAGAATATGCGAGAAAACAGTGGCTAATTCATGAAGTCCGCAATTCGAAGTTTTTTCACATTAGAAACAAAATTCGAACTCAAAAAAGATTACTTTTCAGGATAAAAGATCCATCAGGTATCTGGGTAGATGAGCCAAATCTGGTTTTAAACCAATTCTCACAGCGTTTTAAACACAGATTCTAATCAGATCCCTCTAGGACCACTCTTCCAGACATTTTCGAAGTCCCTCCTTTAATTACCAACCACCAGAATTAAATTTTAACACATCCTATTTCGGATAAAGAAATTAAACAAGCAGTATTCCAATTACAACCATATAAGGCTCCAGGCCCAGATGGATATGGCCCAATATTCTTTCCAAAATATTGGGACATTATTCAAGAAAGATGTATAAAGAGCCATCGTGAGTTCTTTACCAGAGGAAAACTACTCAAAGAAGTCAACCACACAATTATTACCCTAATTCCTAAAGTTCATGATCCAGAAACTCCAAATCTTTATCGACCTATTAGTTTGTGTAATACTATCTACAAAGTCATATCAAAAATCTTAGTCAACCGCTTACAACCGGTCCTCAACTCTATTGTGGGACCATGTCAAAATGCTTTTGTATCAGATAGAAATATCCAAGATAACCTCCTTCTGGTACAAGAAATAAATAATATGTTTTATAAATCTAAAAATAAGACACGATGGATGGCTTCAAAGCTAGACATGAAAAAAGCTTAAAATAGGATAGAATGGGACTTCCTATTCCAACTATTAAGCAAGTTTGTTTTTTCTGATCAATGGATCCACTGGATTAAAGAATGTGTAACGAGTGTTTCTTACTCACTAAACATCAATGGACAACTACATGACTTCTTCAAACCTACAAGAGGATTGCGTCAAGGGGACCCTTTATCTCCTTATTTGTTTATTTTATGTATGGAAGTATTAGCAAAAAGATTAACTTTATGATCATTAGACAAAAAAGTAGGGTAGGATTAAAAATAGCGCCTAGAGCACCAATAATCCCGAGCCTTTTCTTCGTAGACGATAGCATTTATTTTGCAAAGCAAATCAAAAATCAGCTTCAATAGTCAAAAATATTCTTGACAAATTTTGTCAACAATCAGGACAATTAGTCAACTACCACAAATCAACAATATTGTTCTCTCAAAAGGTTTCGGCTTCCTCGAAACAAGCAGTAACAACAATTTTCAATGTCCCACAGAAAGATTCATTAGGAAAATACCTAGGATTTCAATTTAATGAAAGGCGCGTGGATAAAAGTACGTACGATAACATTCTCAAAGTACTTCGGACAAATCTCAAACATGGAAAAACAATACTTTATCAAAAGCTGGAAAAACAGTTCTTATCCAAAGTAACTTAGAAGCCATGTCTTCTTATGTTATCCAGTCAATTAAAATTCCGCACTCTATCTGTAAAAAGCTAGATAGGATCAATAGACAACTCTTTTGGAAGTCTAATGTGAATACTAAAGGAACCCCCTTCTTGGTATGGAATACAGTGTGTAGACCAAAAAGCCAAGGAGGATTAGGACTTCGCCAAATGGAAACTACTAACCAAGCCTTTTTAGGCAAATTGGGATGGAAAGTCCTCACTCAACCAAAAAATTTATGGGTGCAATCAATTAAAGTGAAATACTTAAACAAATCTACGTTTTTTGAATGTAACACAAAGCCTGCTAATTCTCTTATTTGGAACTAGATCTTAGCAATGAAATCATTAATCAGAAAATGCATTAGATGGACGGTTAGGGACGGCAAATCTATTAACTTTTGGATTGATTACTGGTGCTTACCAGAAAGTGTTAAAGATCACCTTAAATTACAAAAATTGAAAATTGTTAATATTAACTTGAAGGTAAGATATCACCGATAATTATGAATGGGATTATCCCAAATTAGTAAATTTTGTCCCAATTAGTCTAGCCAAGATTATAAAAGGTATTCCTATCCCCCAGTGTCCATATCCTGACACCATGCTCTGTTGAGGTAAGCAACGGTACCGGATACCCGCCAGGTAACCGGAACCGGTTGAGAACCGTCGGTTCTAGAACTTGAACCGGTCCTAGCGGTTCCGGTACCGGTTCTAAAAATTAGGAACCGTTGGTAAGCGGTTTCGATTCCGGTTCCAACCTTCTCCAGAATCGGAAGCGCCGGATAACCA
>ONZA01015995.1:11570-25953 GCA_900322205.1 Kewa caespitosa | reverse complement strand
TCTTTGGTATCATTAAAAGACAGATGAATAAAAATATATTAAAATTTAAAATATTGATCAATTTTGTTTTATTTTTTTTCAAACAAATTATTATTTCTTGATTGTACAATGATTGCATTTTATATGCAATGCGGGGTGACTATTGATCCATAAGCTATTATTAGATCGTACATAAAGTCACTCCGTTGCTGCAGAGTACATCACTATCTCATGAAACTTCTTTTTCTAGAAAAAAAAATGTAATAATAGCCCATTTTGAAACTGCAACACATAACAAATCGTGATAACTTGACATTCAAAACCATTTCATTTGATTATTTATTGATGCATATAAATTTAATGTAATTTTTTTTGAAACTTTTGTGCACCGCACAGGGTTAAAACTAGTGATGATAATGGTGGGCGTGAACAATATTTGTTTTGTTATTGTGGACGATGTTTTTCTGAATATGTTAGATTGCTTCTTATTTAGGTAAGTGTTGTCATGTTTATGGGCCAATATCGCGTATACACGATTTTGCATATTTTGTTAACATAAACACTTGATTAGAAACTATATTATGGAAATAATAATCTTTACAAAGATGCAACTCATGAAAAATATTCCTAAAAAATTGGCAAAAAGCATTTATGTGGGCAATTTTTTTTCACATATATAAAATATGCCCCCATAAATCATATATAACATCAACATGCCTAAAAGAAGCAATTGGCATGTCATGTACCCTGGTACATGGTGCAATGTACACCCGGGAGCCGCGCACGCGAGTTTAAGATTGATCTCTCGTTGTTCCATAACAATCACAAATAGTTCTTTGGCCCAAAAGATAGAGTTTGGTTGATCATGCCCCGCAACGTCAAGAGATCAATTCCCGGCCTGGTTTCCCATTTTTGTTTTCACTTTCTTCAAAACTCCTCTTACTAAATTAGAGCAAGTTTAATATGTTGTTCTATAACCTTTGCCAAAATTGTCAAATTGTAACCAATACTAATCTATTACTAT
The DNA here is from genome assembly GCA_900322205.1 of Kewa caespitosa. Taxonomy (NCBI): domain Eukaryota; kingdom Viridiplantae; phylum Streptophyta; class Magnoliopsida; order Caryophyllales; family Kewaceae; genus Kewa; species Kewa caespitosa. The sequence continues at coordinate 24,950 of ONZA01015995.1, read as the reverse complement.
ATACTAAAGGAGCAAATAATTTATACCAAAAAGAACTATATTCACTTAGATAAAAGAAATTGAAAACACAAATTTTACAAGTACTCCCTCTGTCCCAAATTAATTTTCCAGTCACTTTTTTTTTGGGGGCACGAATTTAATAAATTGGTTACAAAGTATAAGTTTCTCCGATGTGCCCCTTGCAATTCAAATTTGATTGGTTGTCAAATAAGACTCCCTCTAAAAGTAGGGGTATGTTAGTAATTTCGATGAGCTTTTATTTCTACAAAAAGAAAATGAAACATTATTTTGGGACATCCCAACATGGAATACTGAAACATTATTTTGGGACGGAGGGAGTACTAATCTACACTCCTAAAAAAATAAATAAAACACATCAAGAGTCAAGAGGGAAGTAAAGTGAAGGCAAGTATATTAGTTATTGAAAAGTGAAGAAAACTAGATGAACAAATGATATAAATGTTGTAAACAAATTAAATAAGAAGCTAAGTTAAAGAAAGATGACAAACAAGAAGCAACAAAGAGGACTATGCCCATATGCCCATGCCCAAGAAGTTGGCTTTATTTAGCCTTCTTCTTTCCGACCGAAGCCGTTCGGCTTCTTAATCGTTTTTTCTTGCTTACAGGTTGACCTTAGCAATGAGTCCGACCATGGAAAGTTCAGTAAATGGCATTGCGCAAAATCAAGTATGACCGAGAAGTTGACTTATATTTACGCTTCTAATATTTGCTCGAGCAGTTGGCTTACATTAGTCGACGTCTCTACGACCGAAGCCTCTTGGCTTCTTATTGTTTTTCTTTTGTTTACAGGTTCTCATTTTTAGTTTCAGAATGTTTCTCCTCACTACTTCTGGTCAAGACAAGCTTTCCTTTGAAGATTGCTTGTTTCTCGAAGATGTTGACGATAATGATGAAGCTTCCTCCGAAAGTTTGCCCTTCCTCCGTCCTTAATTTGGCTACAAATTTAGCGGCAAATGTAGGGCCGTTTTCATTTGTATTGTACTGATTTTTGGATTTTCCCATTCATCATAGGCCATAGTTTAGGTTCTTATTTAGTTTTTCTTTTCTTTTTAGCTTTTTTAGTTTTAGTTTTAGTTTAGTTAGTTTCAGTTTTTTATTTCTTGTTTCTTTTATTGGGTTTTCAAGCCATCTTTAGCCCTGGCAGTTGCGACGGATGGTGCCCTTCACTTACCCTCCGAGAAAAAAAAATGAAGACCCGTAACAGGTTTTATAAAAAAGAAATAGAAAAACAAAGAAAGGAGCAAAACGAGGAAAGAAAAAAAAAAGTAAAAAAAGGAAATGAATAGGAAAAGGACGAAAACAAGCGCTAATATGCCAAGCAAGGTTTCAAACCTGGACACTCAGTGTGCAGAGTTTAGCACAATACTGTTGTAGCACATTTGTGTGTAAGTTCTAAACCAAAGAGTAACATAAAACTAAACCCATAAAATGGCCCCCTAAAATGGGGGCCATGTGCGGTCGCTCTGACAGCTCCGGCTAAAAAGCCGGCTCTTCTTGCCGTTTCGTGTAATCAAGCTTGATTACTTTCTTTTGCTCTAAATCTAAAAGTCATTTTTCCTACTATTGTGATTTCGGTTGGCTGAATGATTTGAGATCTTAATTTCTCTCTCTTCATTCCAATTGAGTTGGAGAGATAAATGAAAATAAAAGGGTTATTTAGTAAGAAGATCACTTGCCAACGAACTCCATATATTCCGTCGAGATCAACAAAGAAAAGGTAGGAGATAGATAAATGGACAAGAGATGTCGAGACCAGCAAGAGGCAACAGAATGCGGTTGTGATGTGGCGGAGAGCAGAGGTACCACGGCAAGGATCTGACGAGTGGAGGAGGGGGCAGAGAATGCCGGGGAGGTGGTCGGGTACAGGAATGTATATTTTTTGAAGGGGATAATGGATTTGAAAACATGAATGGAAAGGAATTGTTGCTATGAAAAAATTATCATATTACCATTTTATTTTTTGTGGGTGCATATTGCTAAGTGCACTAGGTTGCACAACGAATGTTGTGTAAAAAAGTGGAATCAAATAATATTGGAATCAAAGAATGCAATCCAGGTCCTACTTAGTCTAACAAATTGTCACTTATAAATGCTTGAAAGTTTTAGCAAAAAAAAAAAAAAAAAAAAAGTAAAACAAAAATAATTAGTCTATTTCACTAATAAAGAAACAAAAACATGTAAGATATGAAATCCAAGAAACATACTCTGGTTAACCTAGATGAACAAGAAAGAAGTTTCAAGAGACATTTAAGTATCATTATGGCATTTCGTTTGTAGTTGTAAATATTATGTTTTTGAAACTATCATTGATAAATATATTATATGATTCATGTTTGATGAGTGCTCATATTAGGTAATTTTTACGCATGATTGGATCTTTCATTTGATTGTAATTAGCATAACTTGCATAATTTTCACTTGATTTGGTTACGATATTGCGAAACCGTTAACTCGGGTATGTTATTTTTTTCTTTATTTTTAGGTTATTTTCTAAGGATAGGTGGATGTAAACATGGATGGGTGTTGAAGTTGTTGAGTGAGAACAAGATTGAAGCAAGAGATGCAAGCAAACAAGCACATTTCCGCATGTGTTTGCAGTTTGGAAATAGTTTAGTATTTGGGCTCCAACTTTCACATACAAGCTCTGTTTTACCTGATTCAAAGTGATATAGAAAGTTAAGATCAAGGGCTACAAATTTTATGTTTTACACTTTTTCAAATGCTTAGCACAGAAGGGTCAAAACTGCCTCACAAGTGCCCCCTGTAAATCTGCCTGACCGGGCAAACATGAAGAAATATTGCCCGATAGGGCAAGACACTCAGGTGACTTACTGAAAATTTGCCCGACCGGGAAATTCATAGGTGTTTTTATGCTCGATTGGCCCCGTCCTGTAAAGCGGCCCAGTCCCTTTTTGTGTATTTGAGTCAAAATGTTTCCTTAGTTGGTTAGTGTAAATACTTTTTAGGGTTCACTTTTAGAGGATTATTCATATTTAATTAGCTTTAGTTCTAATTCAGTTTTAGTTTTTAGTTTACCTTACTTTATTTTTACTATCTAATTTGTAGAAGATTCAAGCTTTATTGTTGAAAATTATGAACATCAATTTGAAGAACATCCTTTGATAGGTTTTGATATTAATTGAGGTTTGGGTGTTTTCTTTTATTCTCTATATCTGAGTTGATCATGAGTTGCAATAGAATTATTGTGATGTGTCCTTCAATCATGTGTGAGTAGTTACTTTATTCCAAGATTGGGCGTAGCCCAATAATGGTTATCTGATACAAAGGTTGGATCTTTATTATTGTCGTGAAACCTATATCGCTTTTGATGATATTTCTAGGGTTCTTAATGCTTAGGAATTCCTTGATCACGAATTTGCATGATCTAGATATTTGGTGAAAATTTGAGAGGTGAAATCGTAATACTGGAAAACCTAAAAATTGATCTAGAGGCTAAATCACGCGAGTATGTTTAATTCTCTTGAGATCGTTAAGTAATTATCAAAGATTTTTAATGTGTTTAAGTTGATTATAATAACCATGAGAATAGGGGATTGGTCAATTTAGATACATTGTTATACTTCGAGAGCAGATAATAATTAACTCAGGATATTTGGTCTTCATAAGTATGTATTCACAGAAGTAACATGATCCAACTGTGTCGATAACCGTTATTGTGGGGAACCGTGGTCCTAGATGTCTTCAATCCTTGATTTTCTATCGTAATTGATTATGCTGGTATTTTAGTTATTTTAGATAACCAATCATTCAAGTGAACTGACAAGTATTAACACAAGTCCCTGTGGATACGATATTTTTACTACAGCGATAATCTCGTTTGCTTGCGAGGCTATCAATGTTCTTGGCAACTATCATGTTTTGTAGAAAATGAATTACACATATAATCTCTACCCAGTTTCTTCACATCTTGAACATTTATACAAAGGTGATCTTATAATACTACAGTTGACTCCAAAATAGTGTCGCCCCTATGACCCGATGAAGTTAACTAGCTTAGATAACATTTCTTGAACTTTTAAGCACGCGAACCGATAAAATGCAAAGTCAAACGACGTCTAAGGGAAAAATTGTCCGTTCACATCACCATAGAGACATTCCTTCAACCTTGCGCGCCCAGGAAAGTCACAACTTAACGTGTGAGGAAAATCAAAGGGCAGCAAATATGGGCATAATCGCTGCACTCACAGCGAAAATGGTGAAAATCGCCTTGAACCCAATGAATATGCCTGTATTCATTGGGTTGCAGAGCAAAAATTGCTCATATTCAATGACTTTTAAGTTGTCTTGGCCGTTTTCTTCCAGGCTTCACTTTAGTTTCCAGCAAATATGCTCATATCCGCTTCAAGCCAAACACTTACAGCCTTATTCATTGGATTGTCCAACGAATTTGACCATATTCACTGGCCGTTGAAGCATTATATTCACAGACCGACAAAGGGGGAAACCTCTCCTATAGAAACCCCGTGCAGAATGCGTAAACAACAAATAGAATACACACAACAAGCAGAAACTACACTCTCCTGAATACTTTCAGCATTTTACTTACATTTTCCCATATTTCTCCACATTATAAAACCACAAAAACCACCCATTGCAAAAAAGAAAAACACATTCACAAAATCACAAAATTTCACGTGCTAGAAAGTTCCAAGAGAATCCTGACCTAAGGTAGGCTCCCAAGGGTCCCGAACCTTGATGATCGTCTTGTGAGGGGTTTCGTAATTATTTTTTTCCTTATTTTCCCTTCTTTTAGTTTACTTTATTTTCTTTGGAATTAGAGGGAATAATAATTTTCATGTTATTTTTTTTTAATTTTTGACTCACATTTTATTTTTCTCCTCATTCTTTTGTTATTTTTTTGTATGTATGTATAATTTTCTTTCTTTTTGTGTCATGAGTTTAGAGATGTAACAATTTCATTGTTATTTACTCTAATGAAATGACTTTCATTTTTCTTATATGTATATATATTTATCTTTTTATTTTTATTTTTCTTTTCTATTCAACACTTTTATTTTCTTTATTTCTTTTTGTTTCTTTTATTTATATTTTGCATTTTTTCTCTTCCTTTTAGCATTTTCTTTTTATTTTCTTATTTCTTTTATTTATTTTTTAAGTCACCAAACCCTAAAAAGTAACAAGTTCAATATTACTTTTTAGGATTAACGACTTATATTTTTACTTTCATTCTTTTTCTTTTTGTGTGACATATGTTACTTGTTCGGTGAATCCTCCTCCTTGGACTTATTTTGCTTCATTTGCTTTTGGACATGAATTTAAAATGGATGCATGTGCAAAGTGATAACCTAAAATAAAATGAATTGTACATGACTCAGATTAACATTTAGGTTAAAAAATTCTTTGAATGGAACCAAATTACTTTATGCTAATTTCCTAAAATCGCAAGTAGTGGTTGTTGAACAAAAAACGGGCGAATTGTATGCATTCCACATCAAAAATACCATCGCCCTGAACTTTGGCTTTGTTGTAAGATCGAGGAGTCAAAAGACATGTTTCTTTGTCTCCTAAAATCAAAGTGGCCACTCTACACACCCCAATTGTGCCATTTAGCACACAATACAAAGCATAATTTAACCCCCAAAACATGCACCATTTCCGTGGGGAGACGCGGGCCTTACTTTAAACTTCCGCCATTTTTCCCACGGAAGGGTCGTGGCCCCTACAATGGCGACTTCGCTGGGGACTAACTTGAAAATGTGATAATTGAAAGTGATTTAGGAAATAAACGTAAAATAATTTGGTTCAATTTCCCATCATTCATACATGTAGTTCATGCGTACGCATAAATAAGCAACCCGTAAATCAACCTTAGGTGACAAGTTCGATTACTTGGATGATCCATTCGATTCTCCATGCAAGTCGTAAACAACTCTCCACTCATGACGTTTCTTTAATCCATTTGATGGGAGAAAAGTGGTAACCTATGGCGCAAATGCATTCCATTACGTTGTAGGAACAATCACGTCATGGGAGCCTTCTTTCACCTACAACTTTGAAATTTATAGATGAACTAGAGCCTTTTTTAGGTCTTGAACATAGGAAGAATGCTTGCATTTGTGTGCTTTGCTTTTCTTTTTTTTTTCTCTTTGTTTTAATATGTGCAATGTGGACTGAACATTTGACTTGGGGCTTTATGCCCATGTCCATTCCATTAGATGTTTAGGTCTTTTCCTTTTGGACTTTTTTTTTCCTTTTAGTTAGTTCCCGAATTAACTCTTGGGAAAGTCAATTTTGTTGGGTAGCATCTCCACCTCCAGCTTCGACTCCATTGCAACCATCCTCATCTCTCAAATCCAAGTCCCCTCCTTCATTTGTATGGAAACTAACCTTTGAAATGGATCCACCTACCCTTCAAGATCTTGCCCTACTAATCTAGAATCTATCCGAGAAAGTAGCCCAAATCGAGACTAAGAATGTCGAGGAAGTCAACCCAATCAAGGCAGAGCTTAAGAAGTTTGAGTCGGTCCTCAAACACCACAAACTATTCAACGAATACCATGATTTTGAGGGGGCTACCCCTAATCTGATGGGCACCCTACCCGATAAGACCGTTCTGTCTATCTTACCTAAGTATAAGAGCACCGAGAACCCTAGGATCCATCTTAGGGCGTTGGCCACTACCCTTACCCTTAATGGTATAGATAAGGAGTTGTTCCCCCATATATTCCCCATGTCCCTAGAGGGACCTGCCTCAATCTGGTTCTATGGACTCGATACTGAACGAGCCAAGTCCTGGGAAGATATTAGCCGAAAGTTCTTGGCTCACTGGAAATCACAAATCACCTTACGGGTGAGGCATTCATGACCTTAGTCAATAGATGGTGAGGGAGGGCGGCGCATATGGTCAATATTCCCTCCGAGAGACACAAAGTGCGTACTATAATATGCAATTTAATATTCGAATTCAAGAAGCATATGATCTTCCAACCCATAAGCACATTTAGCCAACTCATGGAAGTAGGTCTAGGGATAGAAGATGAGCTTCCCAACATGCAAGCCAAATGGGTTAAGAATAACAACAACAACAACAACAAGAGGAACAATACCGCCAAGGTCAACGAGGTTAATGCCCTCAGCGACGGCACACCTTAACGACGAGAGCGATGATCATATACCTCATTAGGTACGACTCTAACTCAATCTCTCGAGAGGTAACAAAAGAAAAACTATTTGCAGCCAATTGGGCCCACTCTCGATGTCTAGAGGATAAAAGGGCCAAAAGCTATGATATAACAAAATATTTCAAGTATCACAGAGGAAAAGGTCATGAGACCGAGCAGTGCTGGACTTTGAGAAACGTTGTCCAAGACCTCACTGACAATGGCACATTGCCATTGCCGAAGGCCGCCCGTGCCCCGAATAATAATAAGAATCCCCTTGCCTCTTACGATGAATCCAGTTTCGCGATATTGACTTATAATCAAGGGTATGATCCTACCATACTTATCGAACCGATATCGCCACCCGACCATTTAAGTATCAATGGGATATGGGATAGTGATGAAAAAGACGCTTGGGATTCAATGGGATATGGGATGTAATGAAGAAGACGCTTGGGATTCATCCTTAAGATATGAGAAAATTTACAACTCCTGGCTATCCGAACACGAAGTATGGGAAAGCAGCGTTAATCACCTCACTAGGTTAGGAAGACATAACGGAAGAAAGGATGGTCCATCCCAGATCAAAGAAAACCCAACCAATAAAGGCAAAGAAGTTGTGGTACAAGAACCACTCGATAACCCTTTATTAAATCAATTGAAAAGAACGAAGGTTGATGTTACAATTTGGCATCTCTTGGCTTCGTCATGGAGCATAGGCAAGCACTCCTTGCCGCACTCACTTAATTAAACAACTCTCCTGACACATCACCTGAGGAACTCTTAAGATTGCTCATGGAGGAAAGATTGGCCTCAATGAGCATTTTAAGATGAAGACCTCCCCAAGGAAGGTTGAAACCACATAAGGCATTATACCTTACCGTAACATGTAACCAACACCATGTACCTATGGCACTCGTTGACAACGGGTCCGTAGTGAACATATGTTCTTTGAGAATAGCTAAGCATCTTGGTCTCCAATACGATCTTGCAGAAACATCGCAAGGCTTGCGAGCCTACGATAACTCGAGAAGAAGTATGCTCGATACCATTAGCGTCAACATAACTGCTGGTGTCATAGAAAAGCGGGTCACATTTTTGGTCATTGATACCCTAGACCTTCAACCTTTTATTAGGACGTCCATGGCTTCAGAGCATTAACTCCGTCCCATCAACACTTCACTTAAAAGTTAAAATGGACATAGAGGGAAAGGTCCTTGTGATCAAGGCAGACCAAATGAAGGTCACCTTACCTAAGACCCCAATTCTAAAAATTAATCATGGTGAAGAAGAAGAAGATTGTTGGGGTTTCAATCCCGAAATCAACGCCATAGAGGAGGAACAAGTTTCATTTGACTTCAATCATCACTCTATCCTACATATTAAAGCCATCCTATGAAAGAAGGGCTACATGCCCGGGATGGATCTAAGAAAGAAAATCCAAGGCTTGAGCTCATTTCGGTGGGCACAAGCCACGAACCACTCGTTCGGCCTATGCTATGCTCCTTTGATTCAAGAAATAGAAGAACCAACGTTGAGGGAAGAAAAAAGAAAGAACGCCATAGGAGAAGGCATTCCCTTCCATGGCCTTAAGCTCATTTATCCCCACACCTTGAACGAACAATTCGTTCGTGCAGGTGACGACTTCCAAGAGGAGAATGTCGTACACTAGAATTAGAATCGGAATCACTAGGATTAGAATCAGAATCACTAGACTCAAACATGGGACCCTCTCCTATGGTGACGCTAAACTTGGGCCTGTCTGAGGTAGTCCACTTGCAAGTTCGGCGCCATCCCGGAGTATTCCGGTGGCCAGTGCGATCAGCTGGAAGGGTCGAATCCTTAGTCATGGATGGTTACTACCTAAGAGAGGAAGGCAAGATAATCCTAGGATTTGAAATTTTCAAGGTTTGCAATTTTCTAGATGATGAAATTCGTAAGTTCCTAGAATGGCTATCCCTTGATTGGGCTCAACCCTTACCTCACAACGCATTCGGGCTCCTGTGCGGGCAAGAGAAGATTTGAGCACATGAGGACAATGACCTGATACTCGCCATCATAGACTAAGGATTCGACCCTTTGCACCTGATCGTACCGGCCACCAGAATACTCGAGGGATGGTGCCGCACTTGCAAGTGGACTACCTTACACGGACCCAAGTTTAGCGTCACCATAGGAGAGGGTCCTATATTTCAGTCTAGTGTTTCCAATTCTAATCCTAGTGATTCTGATTCTAACTCTAGTGTACGGCATTCTCCTCCTGTAAGGGTTAGAAAATTAGACTCCCCCATTTCCAAAGTGTATGATCCTTTAATCGGTGTACTCTTTCATGGTATCAATAAAGTGAACTCAGGTTCTGCTTACTCCTTGTATTGTTTTTTCACTAATGATTCCGCTAACATTAAGTCACTCATGAGAGCTATGCTCGAACATTAACAAAGAACTTCAGTAATTGAATAAACCGAAACAATAAACTTGGGAGGTAATGATAAACTTCAAGTGCTAAAATTGGTCTAACTCTAAATCCAAATGAAAGATCCGGACTAATAAATCTCTTAAAGCAATTCATAGATGTTTTCTCATGGTCCTACAAGGACATGCCGGGAATAGATCGATCTATTGCTGAGCACAAAATCCTGCTCTTCCCTAATACAAAACGTGTTAGGCAACATTTAAAGAGGTTGAAACTAGAGTGGGCCTTGAAAATAACAGAAGAGGCAGAAAAGCAACTCGACGCAAGGTTCATTGTAATCGTTGTTTACTCCGAATGAGAAGCCAACATCGTTCCCGTCCCAAAAAAGGATGGAAGAGTAAGAATGTGTGTAGACTTCCGAGATCTGAATAAGGCATGTCCCAAAGACAACTTTCCTTTACCCCACATCGACGTCCTAGTTGAACACCACAAACCATGAGCTTTTGTCATTCATGGTGGTTATGCATGATATAACCAATTACTCATGGCCGAGGAAGATATGGTAAAAACCACCTTCATTACTCAATTTGGGACGTATTATTATCGTGTCATGCCTTTCGAGTTGATAAACCCTGGGGCAACTTATCAAAGAACAACACATACCCTTTTACATGACATGATGCACAAAGAAGTAGAAGTGTATGTAGATGATATGATCGTCAAGTCGTGAGGTCGTGAAGGGCATATATCCAATCTCCAAAAAAAAAAAATCAAATGACTAAGAAAATATAATATAAAAGTAAATCCACAAAAATTCACCTTTGGTGTTATGTCTCGAAAACTCCTAGGTTTCATAGTCAGTTCTAGGGGCATCGAGGTAGATGCTTCAAAAATTAAAGAGATCATTGAAATGTCTCCGAAAACTAAAAAAAGAAATAAGAGGATTCCTAGGAAGGCTTCAGTATATTATTGAAAAAGATAGATCAATATTCTTAGATTCTCTTCTTACATGCAGCAATTGTTCCGTTCCAAAAAGCAACTACAATTGACTATTATATGTGAACCAGTCTTCAAAAAGTTGAAAAGAGTGTAAAAGTCGCTGGGACGACCAATGCTAAAAAGCATTCAACAAAATTAAAGAATATTTGGCCAACCCGCCAATATTAGCCCCCCAATGCCAGACACACGACTCATATTTTACCTAACATTCACTGAAATGGCAACGGAGGCCATTCTAGCCGAAGAGATTAATAGAAAAGAAAAGGAATTACATTACCCGAGTAAAAAATTCCTTGAGTATGAGACACAATATTCCACCTTAGAAAGGACATGCCTCGCTATAGTATGGGCAACTAAAAAACTTAGACACTATATGCTCAACAATAAAATGTATATGAGATCTCGAGAAGACCCATTAAAAAACATCTTCCAAAACCCATTCTCAATGGAAGAATGGCTCGACGGACCATACTTTTGTCCAAATTCAACCTCAAATATGAAAATACGGAGAGCATAAAAGGGCACACCATTTTTGAATATTTGGCAGATAACCTTATAAATGATTAAGAAAATGAGGAAGAATGTGAGTTTCTCGATGAAAACATCATGACAGCCGACATAGATACTTGGCTCATGTACTTTGACGGGGCAACAAACCAAAGGGGATATGGTGTTAGGAGTTTTATTAGTATCACCAGAAGCGGCACATACCCCATTATCAGTAAAAATTGACTTTGAAGTCACTAACAACGCAACAGAATACGAGGCCTGCGTCGTAGGACTACAAGCCGCGTTAGCTATGGGGATCAAAACTCTTAGGGTAGAAGGTGATTCAATCCTAATTATCAGCAAATCTCGAAGAATGGAAAGTCAAAAATGAAGCCTTGGCCCTTTACCAAGTCCATCTAGAAAAGATAGCCAAAGAGTGTACAGAAATCCACTACAGTTACCTTCGAAGAGATGAAAACTAGTTTGCAGATGACCTTGCCAAGTTAGCATCTATAATCACTATCCTTCCTGAAATTAAAACAATGCCAATATACATCGAAAGGGAAGAACCATCTCACCACCATACCTTGGAAGTGGACTCCTAGAAAAATTCCCATGGTATGCCGACATCCTCAATTACAAACAAAGAGAACAATATCCCCTTGGCTGTGATGACCCACAGGCACAAAGGGCCATTCTCCTTCTTACTTCTCAATATGTGGTGTACCAAGATAGATTAAATAATAAAACCCAATATGGAGTTAGCCTACTTTGTGTTAACGAAGAACAGGCAAAATGAATCATGGGGGAAGTGCATGAAGGAGTATGCGGTCCGCGTATGAGCGGGCGCACATTCGTTAAGAAAATCATAAGACAAGGCTATTATTGGACAACAATAGAACAAGATTGTAGCCAATAGGTTCAAAGATGCAAGCAATGTCAAATTCATTATAACCTCTAACATATGCCCCCATCAACACTCTATGGTCTTGCTTCCCCCTGGCCTTTCTCAACCTGGGGAATAGATATCATCGGAAAAATAAGTCCTATGGGTACGGCCGAACATGAATACATCCTCGTTCCCATCGACTACTTGTTGAAGCAGCATCCTATTGAAAACTAACTTCAAAACAGATTTCGAAATTCATAAAAAACAACATCATCTGTCGGTGTCGAGTCCCACACGAAATAATCATTGATCATGAAACCCATTTCGAAAAAAAAACTATTGACCTCTTGCAAGAATACAAGATACAGCATCGAAGGTATTCACCCTATAAGCGACAAACAAACGGCGCTGTCGATGCAGCTAACAAGAACATGAAAATCATTCTCTTGAAAATGAGTGAAGCCTACAACGATTGGCCTGATAAACTTCCTTTTACGCTTTGGGAATACCGAAGCACCATCCGAATATCCACGTGCGCTACATCATATTTGCTTGTCTATGGCATGGAGGTAGTCCTTCTCATTGAGGTTGAGATACCTTCCCTTAGGGTCTTGCTAGAAAGCGAAATTCCCAAGACTGACTAGGTAAAAGAAAGATATAAACATCTAGTCTTATTAGACAAAAGGAGTCTAAATGCCTTACATAATACTAATGCACCAAAGAAGAGTGGCTCGTGCTATAAATAAAAAGGTGCGACCACATCTGTTAAAAGAGGGAGGTTTGGTTTTAAAAGAAAACCGAGAACCCATATGTTGACACCAAAGTAGTGTCCCCTGCATGATGATAACTAGCTTACGGTATGTTTTTCGGATATGTTTAATACGAGAATTAATAAAAACAAAAGTCAAATGAAGTCAAAGGGCAAAATGGTCATTTCACCTCACCCTTCAAGCTTCTAGACCCTTCCATAGACCTTGCCAGCCAAGGAAAGCCAAAGCATAACGCGCGAGAGAGTTCATACTTCAGCGATTATGCTCATATTTGCTGCCCACCCAGGGAATTTCCCAGTAATCGCCAGGCACCCAGCGAATATCACTATATTCGTTGGGCCCCGAAACGAATTTCTCTCATATTCGCTGTTTGTTGAGCTTTTATGACCGTTTCATGGTTCAGTTTCCAGCCAATATCACCATATTCGCTGGGCACTGAACGAATATAGGCATATTCGCCTTGTCCCCCAGCGAATTTCTTCATATTCCCTGTACCAAGGTGCATGAAATTTTTCGATCCTATATAAACCCATGCATTAACCTACCATATAACACATATAATCACAGCCTCAACCTCCGCAAAAGTCATTCTAGCAACTAGAGAGCATTCTCCATACATTTTAGCATCTACATTAGCATATTTTACATATTTTTTCC
>ONZA01015989.1:22682-32845 GCA_900322205.1 Kewa caespitosa | reverse complement strand
TTCTCAATTTTTTTTTTTTTTTTTTTTTTTTTTTTTTTTTTTTTGGTTCAAAGCATTGTCTTCTCTTTTCCCATTTACGTCTTTTCGGAAATAAGAGAATGTCTCTTTCTGAAATGTAAATTTGTTAAGGTTCAGAATATTGAAGCCTCATTGTTTTTTATCATTTAAGCTCTAATATTGAAAGTTTCAATGAATCAGCTTTATCTATTTATTTATTTTTATTTTTTTTGTTCATTTTCGAAAAGAGAGTGTCTTTTTGAGAATTTCATCTTTTTTTTTTTTTGGTTCAAGTTATATTGGATAATTCAAAGCCTTGTATATGATCATAGCCCATCACTTTATACTATGGGCATAGTGTAGAGCATAATAGATACTTGAAATCTCCCACTATGGGCATAGTCTAGAGCATAGTAGGCACTTGATACCTCACATTATCGGCATTATGTAGAGCATAGTAGGCATTTGAAACCTCAAACTATGGGCATAGTGTAGAGTATAGTGCATTCTGCCAACATTTTTTTTCTTGTACATATTTCATGAAAAGAGAAGTGTTTATTTTTTTTAATAAGCTGAGCCCTTGTGGGTTTACCTACGTATTCAAATGGGAATCAGGCCAAACGTAGTTCATGTAAAGCGATTTTGATGATGATTATTTTTGAATAGGCTGGGCCCTTGTGGGGTTACTTACGTGTCCGAATGGTAATCAAGCAAAATGTAGTTCGAGATGATAAAGAATTTCATTTTGTTATCTTTTGTTTGCCTAATATTATCTTGGATAACATATGGGCGTTTATGATTTTTGTAACTTGGGAATTTACACGTAAAATTTCTTCAATTGATCTAGATTTGTTAGTTGGGTAAACTCTAATCCATCTAGATCCATGAGTTGGACCGTGCCTCCAGAAGGAATCTTCTAAATAATGTACGGTCCCGACCAATTAGTGCTAAACATACCGCGTGGGTCTCGTATGGGTGCTTGGTTTTCTTTCAAAACCAAGTTCCCTTCTTTTAACGAACGTGGTCGCACCTTTTTATTGAAAGCACAAGCCACTCTCGTTTAGAACATTTGAACATTATGTAAGGCACTTAGACATTGTTAGTCCAATAAAACTAAATGCTCAAATCTCTCTCTTACCCATTCAGTCTCGAGAATCTAACTTTCTTGAACGACCCTAAGGGAGGGTATCTCGACCTCTATGGGAAGGACTGCCTCCATACCGAAGACAAGTGAATATGGAGTTGCACCAGTGGATGTTTGAATGGTACTTCTACATCCCCATAGAGTTAATGGAAGCTTATTAGGCCAATCTTTGTAAGTTTCGCTCATTTTCTGGAGAATGGTCTTAATGTTTTTGTTAGCTGCCTCGACATCGCCATTCGCTTGTGGCCTATATGGTGAGGACTTCCGATACTGTATCTTGTATTATTGCAATAGATCAGTTGTTTCCTTTTCGAAATGGGATCCATGATCACTTATTATTTCATGCGGGACTCCATACTGATAGATTATGTTGTTTTTGATGAACCTGGCAACTTGTTTTGAAGTTAACTTTGAATAGGATGCTACTTTGACCCATTTGGTGAAGTAATCGATCGCAACAAGAATGTATTCATGTCTGCCTGTACCAGCAGGACTTATTTTTCCAATGATGTCTATTCCCCAAGTTGAGAAAGGCCAAGGGGAAGTAAGACCATAAAGTGTTGAAGGTGACATATGTTGTAGATTGGCATGAATTTGGCATTGCTTGCATCATTGCACATATTGACTTCAATCCTTTTCCATTGTGGTTCAATAGTAGCCTTGCCTTATTATGTTCTTCGCGAGCATGCATCCATTCATGTGCGGGCCACATACTCTTTCATGCACTTCTCCCTTTATTCGTTTTGCCTATTCTTCAACAACACAAAGTAGGCTAACTCTGTACAGGGTTTTCTTATATAATCTATCTTGGTATACCACGTATTGCAAAGCGAGAAGGTGAATGGCCGTTTGTGCCTGTGGGTCGTCACGCCCCGGGGGATATTCTTCTCTCAACTTGTAATTGAGGATGTCGGCATATCATGAGACTTTTTCTACGGAGTCTACCTATAAAGTGTAGTGGTGAGTGGGTTCTTCCCTCCTTTTGATGTATATTGGCATCATCTTGATTTTGGGAAGGATAGTGATCATTGATTTCAGCTTGGCAAGAGCATATGCGAATTGGTTTTCCTCTCTCAGAAGGTAGGTGTGATGAATTTCTGTGAAGTCTTTGGCTATATTTTCTAAATGGGCTTGGTAGAGGGCCAAGGTCTCAGTTTTGACTTTCCATTTCTTCGATATTTGGTTAATGATTAAGGTTGAATCACCGTATACTCTAAGGGTTCTAATTTCTATGGCTAACGCAGCTTGTAATCCAACAATGCAAGCCTCGTATTTCGCAGCGTTGTTAGTGACTTCGAAGTTGAGTTTCACTGATAGTGTGGTATGTGCCCCATCTGGTGAGACTAAAAATACTCCTACGCCATAGCCCCTTTTGATTTGGTGCCCCGTCGAAGTACATGAGCCAGGTCTCGGTATCGGCCGTCATGATTTTTTCATCATGAAATTCATATTCTTCCGTATTTTCCTGGCCTTTTACAGGGTGGTCTGCCAAATATTCGAAAATGGCGTGCCTTTTTATGCTTTTCATATTCTCGTATTTGAGGACAAATTCGGACAGAAGGATGGTCCACCGAGCTATTCTTCTAGTAAGTATGGGCTTTTGGAAGATGTGTTTTAATGGGTCTTCCCGAGATCTAATATGTACTCTATGGTTGAGCATATAATGTCTCAGTTTTTCGGTTGCCCATACTGTGGCGAGACATGTTTTTTCTAAAGTGTAATAGGGTGTCTCATACTTGAGGAATTTCTTACTCAGGTAATATATTCCCTTTTCTTTTTCATCGACCTCTTGGGCTAGCATGGCCCCATCCCGGTTTCGGTAACCGTTAGGTATAATATGAGTTGTATGCTTGGCATTGGTGAGACAAATATTGGTGGGTTGGCCAAATACTCTTTGATTTTGTCGAATGCCTTTTGGCATTGATCGTCCCATTCAACTTTTACGCTTTTCTTTAACTGTTTGGAAAATTGGTTCACGTATAATAGTCAACTTGTTTATGAATTGACTAATATACTGAAGCCTTCCTAGGAAACCTCTTATTTCTGTTTCGGTTTTTGGGGATTTCAACAATCGCTTTGATTTTCGAAGGATCAACCTTGATGCCCCTAGAACTGACCATAAAGACTAAAAGTTTCCCGGCTGATGCCAAAGGCACAATTTTGTGGATTTAGTCTTATATTATATTTCTTCAACCTCTCGAAGAACTTACGGAGATTGGGTATATGCCCTTCTCGGCTTCGAGACTTGACGATCATATCGTCCACGTATACTTTGACCTCTTTGCCCATCATGTCAAGTTAAAGGGTTCGTATGGTTCTTTGATAAGTTGTCCCAGCGTTTATCAACCCGAAAGGAATGACACGATAACAATACATCCCCCATAGGGTGATGAAGGTGGTTTTTAACATATCCTCCTCGGCCATGAGTAATTGTTTATACCCTGCATAACTGTCCATGAATGAAAAGAGCTCATGATCTGCGATGTTATTGACTAGGACATCGATGTGGGGTAAAGGAAAGTTGTCTTTGGGACACGCCTTATTCAAATATTGAAAATCCACGTGTTCTTACTCGTCCATCCTTTTTTGGGAGAGGAACGATATTGGCTACCCATTCCGTGGACCAATACCGCGAACGTGAATGAGGTTAATGTCCTATAGGAAGGCACACCTCAACGTTGAGAGCGGCGAGCTTTTGCCTCATTGGGCATGACTTTCACTCAAGCTCTCGAACGTCTCATAACAAAGAATTATTTACATCCAACTGGGCCCACTCATGATGTCCCAGAGGACAAAAGGTCCAAGAGCTACGATATTTCAAAATACAAGAAGTATCACCGTGGCAACGGCCACGAGACCGATAAGTTATGGACCTTAAGACACGCGGTCCAAGACCTCATTGATAACGGCACCTTACCGTTACCTAAGGCAGCACGTGCCCCAAATAATAGTGAAAATCTCCTCGCATCTCATGAGGAGTCCATTTTATTCTATAATCGACGACGACTTAGGCTTCAATCCTACTTTACTAATCGAACCTGTGTCACTGCATAGCCACTTAGCTATCAATGGTATATGGAATAGCAATGGATAGGATGCATCCCTAAAGTGTGAAGAAATTTATGACGACGCATGGCTTTCCAACCATGAGGTTTGGGAAGACGAAGTCGATATTCTAACTAGGTCGAGAAAATTTTCGGGTAAGAAAGATGGTCCACCCCAGAGCAACGACGACTCGGCCGACAAAGGAAAGGAGGTAGTGGCACAAGAACCACTTGATAACCCTTTGCTAAAACAACTTAAAAGAATGAAGGCCGACATTACCGTCTAGCAAATCTTAGCATCGTCTATGGAGCATAGGCAAGCACTACTTGCCGAACTCAACAAAATAAATATCTCACCCGAAACATCACCCTCCCAACTCTTAAGTTTCTTAACTTAGGAAAGATCGTCCACAACAATCACATTTTCGAACGAGGACCTCCTTAAAGAAGGTCATAACCACAAGCCTTATACCTTACGGTGACGTGTAACCAACATCACGTCCCAATAGCACTCGTAGATAATGGGTCCGCGGTCAATGTGTGCCCACTTAGAACCACAAAACGATTAGGCATCCAATATGACATCGCACAAACACCAGAAGGCTTACGCGCCTACGATTATTTTAGGAGAAGTGTACTCGGCACTATCAGCATCCATGTTACTGCTGGTGTCATAGAAAAACGACTCACTTTTTCCGTGATTGACATACCCTCCACTTTAAACCTCCTTTTAGGACGAACCTGGCTACATAGTATCAATGCCGTCCCATCCACCCTTCACCAAAAAGTAAAAATGATTGTAGAAGGGAAATTCCTACTGGTCGGGGTCGACCAAATGAAGGTCACCTCGTCCAAGACTCCCATCTTAAAAATAGACCATGGTGAGGAAGACGAGGACTTTTATCAAGGATGAACAAGTTCCATTCGACTTTGATCCTTATTCTAACCTCCATGGCAATGCCATCCTTAGAAAACTGGGATACATGCCCGGGTTGTGTTTAGAAAAGAACGCCCAGGGCCCGAGTTCTTTTCGGTGGGCACAATCCATGAACCTCACGTTCGGCCTAGGCTATGCTCCCTCGATCAATAAAATCAAAGAATCAATGTCGAGGGAGGCAAGACGAAAGAGGCCATAAGGGAAGGCACTCCCTTCAATAGCCCTAGAATTATCAATCACCACACCTTGAACGGACAATTTGTTTAGGCAGACAATGACTACCCTCACTTCGGATTTGCCGAGCCACATTACCTCCAAGAGGAAGGCATATTAATAACAGGATTTGAAATATTTGAGGGTTGAAACCTTCTCAAAAATCAAAATACCTAAGCTTCAAGATCAACCCTCACTTGATTGGGATCAACCCTTACCTCATAATGCATTTGATCTCCTTTTTGGGCAGGAGAAAATCCCGGCATGAGAAGACGAGGGCGTAGCTCTGGCCATCTAGAACCAGGAATTCGACCCCTTCGAGCTAATCGCACTAGTCACCGTGATAATAGAGGGATGGCGCTGCACTTGCAAGTGGACAACTTCTGACGGGCGCAAATTCACCGTCACCATAGGAGGACCTATGTTCAAGTCAAGCGATAACAACTCTAGTAGCTCTAGCAATTCTGATTTCGACGCTAGTATAGGGCACTCTCCTCTCAAGAGGATTAGGAAGCTAGGCTCCCCCATTCTCAAAGTGAATGATCCTTCTATTGATGTACTCTTTGATGGTATTAATAAAATAAATGATGATTCCGCTTACTCCTTGGATTTTTTTTGTCACAAATGAATCAACTGACGATAAGTCACTCACGCGGGCTGTACTCGATCATGAACAAAAAGCCTCGGTAATTGAAGAAACCGAGACGATTAGCTTGGGAATTAACGATAAACCTCAAGAGGTTAAAATTGGTCTAACGTTAACTCCAAATGAAAGATCCAACCTAATCGATCTCTTAAAGGAATTTATAGATGTCTTTGCATGGTCCTATAAGGACATGTCGGGAGTAGATAAATCCATCGTCGAGCACAAAATCCAACTTTTCCCCAATGCAAAACCTTTTAGGCAAAAACTTAGGAGAATGAAGCCTGAGTGGGCTTTGAAGATTAAGGAAGAGGTAGAAAAACAACTCGACGCCGGGTTAATTGTAGTGGACGATTACCCCCAATGGGTAGCCAACATCGTATCTGTCCCGAAGAAAGACGGACGAGTAAGAATGTGCGTGGATTTCTGAGATTTAAATAAAGCTTGTCCCAAGGACATTTTTCCCTTACCCCATAATGATGTTTTGGTCGACAATACCGCAGGTCACAAGCTCTTATCCTTTATGGACGGTTACACAGGATACAACCAACTCCTCATGGCAAATGAAGATATACTAAAAACGACCTTTATAACGCAGTGGGGAACGTGTTGCTATCGTGTCATGCCTTTTGGGTTGATAAATGCCAACGCAACTTATCAAAGAGCGGAACAAACCCTTATACATGACATGATGCATGAAGAAGTTGAAGTATACGTAGACGACATGATCGTCAAGTCTCGCGGACGAGAAGGGCATATACCCAACTTTCGCAAATTTTTCGAAAGATCAAGAAAATACAATATGAGACTTAACCCACAAAAATGCGCATTTGGCGTCACATCCGGGAAACTCTTAGGCTTTATAGTCAATTCCAGGGGAATCGAGGTTAATCCTTCAAAGATTAAAGCAATCATTGAGATGCCTCCACCGAAAACCGAGAAAGAAATAAGAGGTTTCCTATGAAGGCTTCAATATATTAGTCGATTCATAAACAAATTAACTATTACATGCGAACCTATATTCAAAAAACTAAAGAAGACCGTCAAGGTCAAATGGGACGATCAATGCCAAAAAGGCATTTGACAAAATCAAAGAATACTTGGCCAATCCACCAATCTTAGTCCCGCTGATGCTAGGCATCTCACTTATATTATACCTGACGGTTACAGAAACCACAATGGGGGCCATGTTAGACCAAGAAGTCGATGAAAAATTAAAATCCATATATTACTTGAGTAAGAAGTTTCTCGAGTATGAGACACGCTATTCCACTCTAGAAAAGACGTTTCTTGCTACGGTATGGGAAACTAAAAAACTGAGATACTATATGCTCAATCATTTGTTGTTATGGTTTGAGTTTGGATTTCTGGCTGTTGAACTCTTGTTTTGGATTTCATGTATGTCTGGCACAATCAAATGCTTCGAAAGAGCTATTTTCACAAAAATGAACATACACTTGCATGTAATTGGGCAAAAATTTACATTTGTGAACTTGAAGGTTAAATGATTAAGTCCAGTAAGAACACATCAAGCCCCTTAAAAGATATGACGTGTTTTTCCAAAAAGTTCAAAAATTTCATTAAGAGTTAAATAAATGTATCATTTCTTTCTATTGTTACACGTATTATATTATAAGTTCCATCTTTTAAATAAAAAAGTATCGCTCATTGAAAAAAATGTATCAATTTTTAAACAAAAAGTATCACTTATTAAAATATTTTTACACGTATTTTACATTAAGTGGGTCATCTTTTAAATAAATAATATCACTCATTGAAAAAAATGTATCAATTCGTAAATAAAAAGTATCACTTATATTTAAAATATTTTCACACATATTTTACAATAAGTGGGTCATCTTTTAAATAAAAAGTATCGCTCATTGAAAAAAATGTATCAATTTGTAAATAAAAAGTATCACTTATTATTAAAATACTATTACACATATTTTATATTAAGTGGGTCATCTTTTAAGTAAAAAGTATCACTCATCAAAAATAATATATCATTTATTAGATGAAAAGTATCACTGATTATATGTTTTACATTAAGTGTGTCATCTTTTAAATGAAAAGTATCATCATTGAGGAAAATTGTGTCAAGTAATAGATAAAATTTATTACTTATTATTTAAAAATTGTCACATACATTTCACATTAAGTGTTTCATCTTAAATAAAAAAGTATCAATCATTAAATAAAAGGTATCATTTATTAAATAAAAAGTATCACTTATAATTTTGAATGTTCCAAATATGTTTTACATTAAGAGTGTCAACCTTTAAATGAAATGTATCACACACTGAATAAAAATGTATCTTTTGTTAGATAATATGTATCACTTATTATGTAAAATATTCTACCTATAGTTTACATCAAGATTATCTCCCATTCCCTCCTCTCTCTTCGTGCTCTCTCTCTCTCGCCTCCAACACCCGACTCAGCCGGTCAGCCCCACCCAGAATCAAACCCACACCAAAACCAACCCAGAGCCCCACAAGCTTCGGAATTTGACCGAACAGAGAGAGAGGGGTAGTGGACGACAGACTCACCGGTGAAGGAGGAGTTAGTTGGACGTTGGTGGTCATAGTGAGCAAGTGTTGCCAATATGGGTTTGGAGGGGGAGGGAGAGAGAGAGAGAGAGAGAGAGAAGTGCTTGTCACAAAAAATGGTGGGCCTGATCGTGGAGTAAGGAATTGCAGGAAGGAGGAGGGTGAGTGGGAAGGGGGGCTGGTTTTTGTTTTGTTTTTTTCTTTTATTCTTTTAACGTTAAATTACGAAAATGTCCCTGATATTGACAACAATACCACGCGTGCACTTGTTTAGCGCGCATCATTTAGGCCGTGAGATCTAAAAATTGAATGAATAGGATTATTTCTTATTTCTCATCTAACTACCACTTCTCATAGAATCCGTCCTCTCTCTATATATAAAAATAAAGTCATTTTATTTAGGGAAAATAACATTGAATAGCTATATCCCTAAATCCATGACATAAAGAAGAAAGAAAACTTCATGTACATAAATACAAAAAGAACAAATAAATGTGAGTCAAAATTAAAGAAAATAAATACTGAAATTAGAATTTTCTCAAATTTCATGACATGAAAAGGAAAATAAAATAGAAATAAAAGGATACCACTAAGGAAAAATTTAGAAAACCCTTACCAAGACGATTATTGGGGATTAGGACCCTCAGGAGCCTACTTTAGGTTGGGATTTTCTTAGAACTTTCTAGCACGCGAAATTTTGTACTTTCTGGATGTGTTTTTGGTTTTTTTAATGGATTGTTTTTGTGACTTTTTGTAATATGGATAAATATGAAAAATGTAAGTACAATTGCTCAAAGTATTAGTAAGAGTAGAGTATAGTTTCTGCTGGGTGTATTCTGTTTTATTTGTTTCTGTTTTGCATGGGGTTTATATTTGAGAGGCTTCCCCCTTTGCCAGTGTGCAAATTTAATGCACCATGGTCCATCGAATATCACTAATTTTGCTGCTAGGCGAATATAACGAATATCGCTTGGAGCGCACCAAATATGGACATATTCGTTGGAAACTAAAGCGTAAACCTAGATGAAGCTGTCACAAAAGCTCAAAAGACAGTGAATAGGGAAAATTCGTTCTACAACCCAGCAAATATGGGTATATTCGCTGGGTGCCAGGTGCTATTGCCCGTAATTAATGTAAATGCAGCGAATAAAGGCATATTCGCTGACATTTGAACTTTCTCGCGCATTAAACCTTGGTTTTCCTTGACGCGCAAGGTTCTAAGAAGGATCTAGAAGCCTGTAGGGCAGTGTGAAATGACAAGTTTTCCCTTGGACTTTATTTGACTTCAATTTTTTATCGGTTTACGTGCTAAAATGTCCAAGAAAGGGTCCCTAAGCTAGTTATCGTCATCGAGTCATAAGGCGACACCACTTTGGTGCCAACAGTGATAGGGTTTTCGTAAACTTTTCTTACTTTTCCTTTCTTTTATTTCATTTTACTTTCTTTTTCAGGTCGTGAATTTAGAGAAAATAATAATTTCAATATATTATCTTTAATTTTAATGACTCATATTCTTATTTTTCTCTTTATTTTTGTTATCCCCATTATGTCATGTACATTTAATTTTCTTTCTTTGTTATCATGAATTTAGAGATATAACAATTTAAATATTATTTTATCCAGTAAATTGATT
>ONZA01015984.1:8655-19668 GCA_900322205.1 Kewa caespitosa | reverse complement strand
ATAACAGGGTGGCGACTCCAAACTTTTCATTTCACAGGCTCTCGGGCCTCCGTGTGGGAGGGAGCCCCGGCTCCCTTTCACCAGGGAAATTGCGTAAAAACATTTTTCCCCGGTCCCACACCTACTACTAATGATGTAAATTTCCAGGTCTTCCTATTCAAAAATTGGGAAGGATTCGAGCGCACCCTCCACCACTCTCCAACACCCTCTTTTCCTACAGACATTCAAAACCGTCCTCGGAGCCGAAGATATGAAGGCCTCTTTGACACTGTTCAATAACACCCTCTCGGATGCAACTATTGCATTTGCCATAGACTTGGAGGTGGCCTAGTCTTTGTCCTTCGCAGCCTTCTCCACAGTCAGTACGGCCTCGAGGGCCGATATTCTTTCCTTCCCCCCGGCCATCTCGACCTCAGCAGCAGCAAGCTTTGCCTCCATCTCGGCCTTCTCCTTCTTGAAGGCCCCACAATGCCGGGACCGCTCGTCCCTCTCCTACTCGTCCTTCCCCCTCGCCCGCTTAGCTTTCTCCTTGGCCTTCATAGCCTCCTTTCTCTCCTACTCGATGTCCCAAGACGACACCTTCCTCTGGAAAACCTTGGTGTAGTGTCGAGACAAGATCACCGCCTACAAGAAAGAACGGGCTAAGTAGTCCAAAGAAAGGGAAAAAGTTCAACGTTATGTAAAGAAATGTACCTCCATAGGCAGACGACGACACATATACTCAACAACACCGGGACGACTCTCCAGGTACCTCTCATCCTCCTCAGTCACGACCCTCTCTAGAAAGGATGTCGCCACTTTGTACTTCACGTCCGGAGTTCGAGAGAGATACCGAGGAAGAAGGCCTTTCAACAAAGTCCTGATGGGGGGCGAAGGGGGAGACGAAGCAACGGTAGCAGTAGCCTTGCCCTTGACCCTAGCAAGACTAGACGGGGGAGTCAAGGTAAGATACCCCGTCGCAACAACCTCTTGTATGTCCCTCTCAAGAATCCGATCTGAGAGGACCTTGGCAACATTCCACGGTTCCTTCCCGACCCCCACCTTCTTCTGAGGCTGAAGCACCGTAGTTCTCGTAGTCCTAGGAGTGGACAAGGAAGTGGCCGCCTCCCTTTTTCGCTTCATCCCAGCATCCATCTTTGCCTTAGACTTCCTTTGTGAAAACAAAATCCAGATGAACAAAAAAGAAACACAAGACCTAGAAGATACGACAAATACGAGGTCTCAGCAATAATTAGACTGTTCTTGCCCACTATCCTGACCTGGATGTCATCTACTGATGAAGTCTCTGTCATGTTGACAACCGTCGTGTTTGATGTCAGAGAAGCATGGGCTGTTTCTTCAAAGAGAAGATGAAACGAGTGAGAAAAGCAATGACGAAAAACCAAAATGCAAACGAAAAAGAAATAGGCGAAGAGTACCCAAGTCCATGGCATCGCTGATCCCATGGTTCACAAAAAATTCCTCATCCTCATTCCACCTCCTTTCTTGGATCCACCAAAGGGGAATCTTCACATAGATGTTTGTCTTACCCTTTCAATGTCTCTTCTCATAATGGAATAACCCTAATACAGCTACGTCTCATGTCGAGGGTTCACCGAAAGAGACCGAATTTGGAGAGGGGTTCCACCAGGGAATCCTTTCTAAAAAACCCTCTTTTGTGGTCCCAACATAATAATAGTCGATAATCCAACTATGGATCCTGGAGGCCAATCAAAGGATCGAAGACACATTCGAACTTCGACTCGAAGAAGAAGAAGGAATTCAGAGTAGGATGAGGTTTGGGGCTGTTAGTCACAAGGGATCATAGGCCGAGAGTGGGTGTTATTTTATGTACATTGCAGAAGAATTTATAAAAAGGTGATGTGACCACAAGTGTTGGGGACAAGCTGCAGTGGCGCAACACCAAGGGCACTCAAGAGGGCGAGGAAAAAAGGGTGAAGGGGCAATTGGAAGCCGAATCTGCCCAAAAGCTTATGGAAAGCAAGGAAGCCGTCGAGGGTATCAACCATCAACCCCTCCTCCGGCGCAAACAAAAAAGCCCTTGTAGGACCGCCGACCCACGACAAGTAGAGGCCAAAGTCCTTTCCAGGTATCTCCCAACCAGTTGGGATCGTGCTCGGATCCTCCTTTGAAGCGGCCTTTTCCTCCTCCTTCTTTGCCATCTTCTTCTTCTGCAAGACCCTCAACATTCCCGCCGAAAGGGTTTTACAGGGGAAGCAAGCTACGGTGACCTCATCAAGATCCGAGGTGTGGAGAGGCAGCTGGAACCGGGGCAACCAAAAGAAAAGAATTATTAATTAATTACCAACATGCAAAACCGTTTTGAGACTCTCGTCCAGGACAAGTCTTCGCCTCTCAACTGGCTTCGACTTGACGATCTCGGCGGTCAACGGATCGGCCTAGTTATGAAGGTCATAAGGCACCCTTCAAGCTGTCTGCTTTATCTGAACCATTCTCCTGGCTACGGTCTTCCTACAAATGCGCCAAGCCTGCACCGGTACCGTTGAGCTTGCCGGAGCCGAAGTACAAATATTATTACCGCTATTGACATCCTTACCTAGCGTGTCGGAGTTACTCACCGATGACTTATTACTAACGTCCTTGAGATGAGGGTGTTGATGGCCCGATGAAGGGTTGGCCCTCTCTTCATAACCCGTAAACATAGGTCCCTCTTCTGTGTGAAGATTATTCAGGTTGATGACCCGGCCCAAGTGGTCCTGAGCCCGAAGAGGGACCTGCCCGAGGATGGATCCCTTAGGCCGAATGTCCTCATCCTCATGGAGGAGGCCGAAGTGCCTCCATAGTCCCCCTAAGGTGCTCTAGACAAGATTTCGGTGTCACCTCGATGAAGGCCCCGAGGACGGGATCCCATTCAAAATCATTGTTAAGGTACATATTTACAGGAGAGACGAAGATACATGGAAGAGACGAAATGGCGGCGGGAACAGTCGACAAGCTTGACCCCAAGCCAAGTGGATTACAAACTTTCTCTCTCTAATTTATCTCTCTAGAATCTTTCTCTCTCTAAGATTAGAAAATTGGGGGAAGAAATGGAGGAAAAAAGCAAGGAAAACCTCTTGTATTTATAGAAGCAAACGAAAGGGAAGGCAAAACGTCACATCGTATGGGCAAAACGTCGCATCCATTGGGA
Organism: Kewa caespitosa; assembly: GCA_900322205.1. Classification (NCBI taxonomy): domain Eukaryota; kingdom Viridiplantae; phylum Streptophyta; class Magnoliopsida; order Caryophyllales; family Kewaceae; genus Kewa; species Kewa caespitosa. The sequence goes on along the minus strand of ONZA01015984.1, from coordinate 16,517 downwards.
AGCATGTCAACACAATCCCCCTGATCCCGCCACGTGTAACACATATTTTGAGAAACTCTTCCAAGGCAGGGGAAAAGGAAGGGGCATACCCTCCTAATGATAGAAGACCCTTCGTCCATCCAATTGCATCAAAACGGGGAAGCCCTCTCGTCGAGACCTTGGGCCATGCCTAATAGGAGGGCCTAATGTTTTGTTTGTTTCAGCCTGGGCCCTTCGTCTACCCATGTACCTCTTTTGGCCCACCAAATTACTTACCTCGTCTGGGTCCCAAAGTCATGCCTTAAGCTGGGACCCTTTGAGGGGTCACGCATCGGTGAGCTCACCCTGGTAAGGGAGACACAAAGCCCTTCTCCTTTCGAGCCTTCGTCGCCCGACCCTCCGATCCTTCTTCCTCTGAACCTCGACCTCTATTTAAGAGTAGGACAAGGTGTCTTCGAGAAGCAGGTCACAGGCCCACGTCCTTGGCCAAGGACAAATGGTCCGGACGAGATGAGGTGTTGGTTCTTAGATTACCGCTTGAAGGGGCGACGAAGGGGTACACGGCCGAGGGGCACTCTCGGTCCCCTTAGCGTACCACTCATGGATGAAGCAAGTTCATACAAGATTCCAGAAAGTCTCGAGGATGACACATGCGCTGCACACTTGCTCTGACCTGATTGGCAACCCTCAAGGCCCACACCTTTACTAGGCCTTAGAAAGGAATGTCCACATGGCGCTTCCTCAGTGGATAAGCTCCAACCCTTATCATGCACAACTTTCAAGGTTAAGAAACATACTCTTATTAAGACAACTGATTGATTAGCTCATTTTCTCTCTCTAGAGCATTCAAATCTTTCCCCATTTCCAAAGAAGATTTGGCTACCCTAACGAGCATTCTATTTGCCCCTACGGGCAAATTCCTTTTTGAGAACCGCCTTGCTGACTTGATCGTCAAAGGACCGTTCCCCAGACCATGCCGGAGGTAGTTCATGTGGGTTCCTTGTGCATGTAGTTCACCTCCAACGAGCCACGTCAAGATCCATCTCATCTCATACAGCCGAGACTTTATAATCCTTTGAGTCTTCGAGGGTCCATTCTCCTTGCCCAAAAATACCTGAAACAACAATTGTTAGCGCTTTAAGTGTATTTCTATTTCAATTGTTGAACCACTCGAATCTATTTTTAACATTTCATTGACTAGGCTAAGTCGTATCGCCTAAATTAGATATTAAACCTACTATTATACTCCAAATTAATGTCGTAGTGGAATATGGATCTTATCCACTAGAAAAGGGATTTTTACAATTCTTTATAGTGTAAATGGAAAATAACAAATGGGGGATTATCTTGTGAAAATATTTGTAACAATGAGCAACAAATATCCAAACAATTAACAAGTAATGGGAATTCAATAAGAGACAAGTCTTGGCTTGATCAACATCCACTACTATTTTTTTGACTGATTAAAGAAACAAAAGCTCTCATCCTAAGTCTTAACTACCTAATGCGAAGGAGTGATCCTTCAATTTTGCTTAAGCGTAGTCAAGTAGTGCGATCAGGGTAACTACAAAACCTTAACCATTGAATAACCTAATTCGACCAGCGTGTAGGTCCAATCCACAAGCAGCACTAATGGATAGAAAACCAATAAGCAAGCAAATAATCTCACACCGGGATTATTTAATAAGATATTTCAAAACCCTAGAACTAGCAAGGTTGAATAAGTCAAACAATACAAGTTCTAGTTGCTACTCATGAAATATGATCGATTCAGCGAATCTAATCTTAAATCTAACAGTAGATCAATTCATGAATCAAACAAAAAGGCCAACAAGTCTAAAAAATCCAAAGATGATGAAATAACATTAAGTAATGAAATTGTAGTCAAGAGATAACAAGAGAGTTGAGAATCTGACAGTCTTAGATCAGTATTTTCAATTGATCAATCTAAGATGAAAATTTTTAAGCTACAATCTCCATTAGAATCCTTAAAAAAAAAAAAGGGAAGAGAAAAAGGTAGATAAAAGTTCGGAAGAATATAATAAAAGGACCTTTAAAAAACCTATTCATACTAGTTCTTGAAAATAGAAAAGTAACTTGAGCATCGGAAAGTGCTAACTGCAAAATAACCCAGGCCTCACTGCGCAGCGCGAAACACTTTTTGTTTGCTGAATGCCACATTTGGGCAGCGTGGTCTGGGGCGCGCATCGCGGAGCATGTTATGGACGCTTCTTACACATGCTCTTCCATCAAGCTTTGGATCCCAAGCTCTCTTAGAATAATTCTCTCCCACTCTAGAGGTTGATGTTTGACACTCTTCCCGGTCAAAACTCGTCCCAAACGCATGGCTTGAAATGAAAAAAATGCCCTTGATCCTCCTAAACAACCATAAGTTCGGATCGCAAAATAATGGAAAAGCAAATTAATTCTTGACCCCATAGCATCTAAAGTCATCTAAAACCATGCTTCGTGCGACGTACTAACTTACACCTATCATTCGTGATGTTGTGGTTAGATATCGTAAATTTCGGCTATTTCAATCATTGTATTTTTTTTCAAAAAATAACAGTTGAGGTTCCGAATTATGTTCAAATTTATCGTTATTAAATGATTGTTAGCGTTTTACGCCTATTTCTCTTTCAGTTAACGAACCAATTGAAAAGATTCTACAACATTGGACAATATTTTGATTGGATATCAATAATAGGGGTCATAAAAATAATTATTGGCTCTAAAATAGTAAGAATTTCCGTTGCAAATGCTTTTCATATTTACGGATATTTAACGATCGCTAGCGTTTGAAGCATATTTCTCTTTCAATTGTTGAACCAATCGAAACAATTTTTCAAAATTTAGTCATGTTGTTGTTAGATATCAGATATTTCGACTTCAATCGGACTAGTCTTTCATATAAGAAGAATTGAGGTTGCAAATGCTATTCATATTTAACACTGTTAAATGATTGTTAGCATTTTATACCAATTTCTCTTTCCGTTGATGAACCAATTGAAACGATTTTCAGAAATGTGACTACGGTTTGAATATATATAAATAATATGGATCATACAAATCAGACTCGGCTTGAAAAAGGTTAGAATTTTGATTGCAATTGCTTTTCATATTTTACGCTAAATAACTATCATTAGCATTTTTAGCATATTTCTCTTTGAATTCACAAACCAATTGGAACTAATTTTAAAAATGAGAATTCTTTTTGGTTGAATACCATTAATAGTGATCATTTCAATCGTACTCAGCTTTCAAATGAATGTACTTACGGTTGCAACTGCTTTTCCATATTTGACGCTTTTTGACGATCGCTAGCGTTGTAAGTGTATTTCTCTTTCAATTGGCAAAGCAATTGAAACTATACTTTTGAATCAAATCATGTTCTAGTTAGATACCAAAACCTTTGATGATTTCATTCATACTCGGCTTTCAAATGAAAAGAATTAAGGTTTCAAATGATGTTCATATTTAACTCTTTTAAACAATCTTTAGCGTTTTAAGCCTATTTCTCTTACTATGGATGAACCAATTGAAATTAATCTTCGAAATTGGACTATATTGTGATTAAAGATCAATAATGTGGATCCTATAAATCATACTTGGCTTCAAAATATCAAGAATTGTGGTTGTAATTTGTGTTCATATTTAATGCTTCTTAACGATCAATAGTGTTTTTAGTGTATTTGTCTTTCAGTTCACGAATCAAATTGAACCATTTTTAAAATTTCATCAAGTTCTTGTTATATTTCACCAATTATATTATTTTAGTCATCATAGTCTTTGAAAAAGTAATAATTACGATTGGAAGTGTTGTTCATATTTAACGTTATTAAACGGTAGTTAGCGTTTGAAGCCTGTTTCTTATTCAATTAACTAACCAATTGCAATTGTTTCTTAGTTTTTTATCATGTTCTTGTTATTATAAATAATATTCATTACTTCAATCATATTAGGCTTTCAAATAATAAGAATTGCGGTTGCGATTGTTGTTCAAATTTAACGCTGTTTAACGATCGCTAACGTTATGAGTGTCTCTGTCTCTAGGGTTCTCTCCCTCTAAAATATTTCTCGAGTTTGGAAAAAATGACAAGCACAATTACTCCTTGGTTTACTAAGTTGTTGTCCTATGAAGGAAAGATCCATCTTGTAAATGTAGTGCTGATGGGTATGTTCCAATTTTGGGCTAGCAAGTTCATTTTGCCTAAAGCTGTGATCAAAGATGTGGATAGGGTTTGGAGGGATTTCATTTGGGGGAATAAGGATAACTTGCATAAGAGAGCTGTGATCGCCTTAAAAGCAATTTCATTGCCTAAGAAATTTGGTGGTGCAAGTCTAAGGGACATTATGGCCAGGATAGGAGTCTTCATAGCCTCCATGATTTGGGATATCTACAACAAGGCTGATAACATGTTGATGAATTGGGTCAATGAAAGGTATCTCAAGAAGCTGGATCTATGGAACTGCATCCATAGGCATGATGAATGCTGGTACTAGAAGATGCTATTGAAAGTCAGGGATGTGTTCAAGGCTTGTTTCAGGTTGGGGGGTGATGTTCGATGGTTGAACTCTTCTTTTGGTATCTACAACACTAAATCAGGTTATGGGTTGCTGGTGACGAATGCCACCACTGTGTTAGGTTTTCATGATATTTGGAACATTATGGCTATTCCTAAGCATAGTTTCCATGCTTGGATGCTTGCAAAAGGCAGATTGAAGATAATAAACAAGCTCATGAGATTTATGCAGACCGACCCTAACTGTGTTCTATGTAAGAGCACTACCCTGGAGACTTCTTCTCATCTATTCTTTTAGTGTCAATATCTTGAGTAAGTCTGGTTATTGATTTTTTATAAGTTGGGGCTAAGGTACTGGAGGATAAGTTTGGAAGGTTGGTTGAGAAGAATGAAGACAATCAAGCCAAGGAGATGGAGGTTAGTGTGTGTGGCTAGTTTGGTTGCTTGTGCCTATATGATCTGGAAGGAGAGGAATGACATGATTTTTAGACCTCATCTCAAGGTCAGAGTGGTTAAAACTATTGTTGACATGGTTTCTACCTGTGTCAAGGTGAAAGTAAGTCATGTTTTTAGATTTAAAGTTGCTGTGGGAGTTAGTCTTCTTAGTAGATTAGCTTAATCTTATTTATTGTTTGGTTGTAGTAAGGTGGTCATGTAAGAGGACTTTGTAGTGATTGTTATTCTTTCTATAGTAAAATTTTACCTTTCGACCAAAATGATCGCTAGTGTTTTTAGAATATTTCTCTTTCAATTCACGAACCAATTGATACTACTTTTTCAAACGCTAATACTTTCTACTTTGATAACAATAATATTGATCATTTAAATCATAAGAAGCTTTCAAATGAAAAGAATTACGGTTTCTATTGCTTTTAATATTTAACGCTTTTTTACGATCGTTAGCATTGTAAGTGTATTACCCTTTCAATTGACAAAGAAATATAAACTATTTTTTCAAGATAGATCATGTTATTGTTAGATATCAAAAACTTTGATGATTTCATTCATAATCGTCTTTCAAGTCATAAGATTTGCGGTTGTATTTGGTGTTCAAATTAACGCTTTTTAAGGAAAAAACCTATTTCTCTCTCTAGAATTTCTCTCCAGGGTTTCCTCTCAATCTTTCTTGGGATTGCAGCCGTCTGAAGGTTGTGGTTGAGCCGCAATCTAGGAAAATGGGCAGAGGCCTTCAACCTCTAGGAGGACGAGGTAACAAGCAACATGGATTCCAACGAGCACGTGATAATCATCAAAATAACCAACAAAATCCTCCTAGCGTTGTTCCATTAGTTTCTCAACCTGTATCTCATATAAACTCTTCTGTTCATGCTACTGAAAATCCTCAAGCTTCTCTTCTCAAAAGAGGGGCTAATCTGATGTTCAAGCTCCAATAAGAAGGCTTACGTGGGATGATGGTGCGGGACATGAAGTAAATAGGGGATGTCGATCGGTTGATTTGGTAAACGAATATGCTGAAGGTATGAATTTAAGTTATGTTGAGACTATGAAAGATGATGAGTTTGTTGTCAAAATAGACCAAAGTGATATTCAGGAATAAGTTGAGTTTTGGAAGCAATCAACAGTATGCTTTGTGTTAGGGGCTAATCCACCCTATCATGTAATGAAAGGGTTTTTGTTAAGAATCTAGGGAGATGAAAAAATTGAAAGAATTGTTTCTTTCCAACCTGGTGTCTTTTTAGTTTGGTTTGAAACCATGGAAATGAGAGAGGAGATAATGAGAAAGGATGTCTATCATTTTTATAAGAAACCTCTTGTCATAAAGCCATGGCATGAGGATATGGAGATTAATAAAGATGATGTTCCATCTGTTCCTATATGGGTGCAGTTGCCTAAACTTGATATGAAATATTGGGGCACACAAACCTTGAGCAAGATTGGTAGTTTGGTGGGATGACCATGAAGAATGATAAAGCAACCCAAAACAGGATAAGGCTGAATTATGCTATAATCTTGATCGAGGTGTAGTTGAATGAAGTGTTGCCTAAAGTTGTTATGTTCCAAACTTGAAGGGTTATGTGGCAGAGCAGGACTTGACATATGAATGGAAACCTGTGTTTTGTACTCATTGCAAGGCATTTAGGCATGAGGTGGATAATAAGTGCAGAAGAAAGAAAGGGAGCCAAGGTCAGCGAGTGGCTTAGGGGACACAAGTTGATGGTAGCAGATCTAAAGACCCTAGTGATGCTACTACTAGTGATGCTAGTTCTTCTGAGGGTATGCCTGCCCAAGTGGATGACTCTCAAATAGCTATTAAGGGTGGGATTAGTCAAGTGTCAGTGGGGGGAAATTTAGGTTGTATTAGTCAACGGGGAAAGGCTATTTCTCCTATGATACCTTAGGTGGTGCCTGTTATGTTCCATGATGGGTATGGTGGGCAGCATCTTCATATGGGTGATGGGTTTGCCGTCGTTACAAGGGTGTCCACTATAAGATTGTTGACTTCTAGACAAGATGGGGAGCCTAGTTAGCAATGGTTTTAGTGTGCTTGCTAATTCTTCTATAGAGGAGAATCTAGGAGATGGTCCTACAAATGGACTGGTTACTACTCAAACATTTCCATTTAATGGATATCTTTGGTTTTTTGAATATTAGGGGTTGCAACATTCCTCATAAATAAGCAAAAGTGAGTAGGTTATACTTTGAAAATAAACTAGGTTTATTTGCTGTGTTGGAAAACAAGGTGCTGGGTGACCATAGATTGGCTATAGCTGAGAAAATTTGTCCTGGGTGGGACAATTTTCTTAATGTTGTGGGCAAAGATAGAGGTAGAATTTTGGATTTCTGGAACTGTACTGTGTATGAGGTTGGAAATCATTTCTATAGAGCATCAGTATAGGCTGTGTTTTGTGAAAAACAAAGTGTCTCAGGTGTGTTTTTTGTGTTGTTTCATTTATGCATTTAACGAAACTAAGAAAAGATCTCTACTCTTGGATTTTTTTACTCAGGTCTCTCAGGGTGCTACGCCTTTGATCTATGGGGAGGGATTTCAACAGCTTGAGGGAAGTGGGTGACAGATTTGGTGGGGATGATGTGAGATGGCAGGACGTCAAAAGGCTCACCACCTGGCTGAATACTTATGGTATGTTGAAATTGACTTACAGAGGAGCCAGGTATACTTGGACTAATAAACAAGATGGGGGCAAAAGGATCTATAGCAAACCGGACCATGTATTTGTTAATGCTGGGTGGGACACCAGCTTTACTAGCTCTAAAGTATATTTTCACAACATCGAGGTCTCAGGTCATGGTCCTTGTGCCATATTTTTTTTGAAACAATGTCACAGAAGAAGGAGGCCATTCAGGTATTTCAATATGTGGTGCAGGCATGAAGATTTTGTT
>ONZA01015979.1:17909-29314 GCA_900322205.1 Kewa caespitosa | reverse complement strand
GACGTTCTTGACGACGATGTTGACGTCATCGTCGACATGGGTTGGCAGGTGGCCCAGGAGATCGAGCTGGAGGGAACTTCCTCTGAAGAAGACCCTGTCACTTCAGCCTCGCTCCGGACTGGTGAGGCGAGTACGTTGGGCGCTCAGCCCGCCGTAGAGTGTCAGAGGAAAATGGTTATTGACCCGAGAGATCTGCGAACGAGATGGAAGATCGCTGATAAGGACGTCGGATGGTTCTTGAGGAAGTTTGGTTCGGAGACCGACCTAGATTTGGTGAGCCCGAGAGATGACGGCTTGATCACATGGCCTCCTGCTGGGACAATTTCGGTGTACACTTAGATGCTTGAGTTCGGATTTAGGTATCTGATTTCAAAATTTGCTTTTGACCTTCTACATGAGCTTCAATTGGCTCCTTGCCAGCTCGCGCCGAATTAATGGGGCATGATTGCCTCCTTTCTTTGCATATGTAAGGTTCATAACCTTACCTCGATGCTTGCGCTTTGGTTTCTTCTGACCACGCACATGTGTTCGACTCCGAATTGCAAGGAGTTCTACACCTTCAACAAGGCTGCGGACTGCGTCGTGGTGCCCTTCAAGGCGAGCTTGGTTCACGAGTGGAAGGACTCGTTCTACTACCTCAAGAGGAAGGTAGGCTCTTGGGACGTGCCGGCGTGGAACTCTGGTCTCCCACGTTGTCGGCGGTATCGGAAGGCAACCCGCTTGCCGTTGTCGGAATCCGATCTCAAGACGTTGGATTATTTCAAGCACGAGGATCTATTTGCTATGCCTCGGAGCAATAAGCTTGTGAAGTGTCCAGTGTGGTGGCAGCCGTCGTCGGACTGGTTGATCAACAACGTCTTCATGACCTACATGGAGCTCATGAGGGGGGATGGTAGATCTCTTTATCTTTGACCTCCGCCCCATTTCAATTCATTATTTATGTGCTAACTCTTACTATGCATCTGTTGCCGAGGCCAAGCTAATGGAGAAAGGCGACGTCGGCAAAGACATGATTGGGAAGTCGGCTTTGGCGAAGTCGAAAGCTCGGATGGACCGCCAGCTTCAGCTCGACCTAGCGAAGAAGGCCGAGAGGAAGGCCGAGAAGAAGGTATATTATCTGACCTCGCTCATACTTTACTTCGTCTTTGATTCCTTCTTTCTAACTCCCCCCCTTTTCGTTAGCGTGCCAGGGCTTCTTCTTCCGGCGCGAAGGCTAGACCGACCCAAAGGGTCGTCTCACGCCCCAGAGGGTAGCTGCTCCGACGTCATTGCAGGGCGTCACCGTTGCGACGACGACCCCCATTGCGACGGATGGCGACTCCATGAAACAATGGGAAGACGCAGCGACCGGTATTGACAACCTCAGAGTCAACCGTCGTGGTGTCCTGGAAGAGAAGGAGGTCACGCCGGCGCCAAAGAAGAGGAGCCGGTCTGACACCGCCACTGCTCTGCCTCCCCGCCCAGAGAAGTCAAAAAGGAGGAAGGGGAAGGATCTGGTCGACGATGACATCCCGATGTCCACGCCGGTGGATTCACCGGGTCGGGACGTTGCCCCCGACCCGATTGCCTTCAGGCCTTATTTCCGACGGCCGAGAAGGACTGTCTTGCTCTTGTGGAGGCTGAGATGGAACGTCTAATCTCGGAGTTAGACCTCCGCTCCTTCCGGAAGAACCATGGTTGGGCTAGGCATGAATTTATCAGGTCGGCCCACAAGGTGAGCACCCTTTCTTATTTCCTTTAGCGTCGTCATTTCTTGTCTTCCTTGCCCTTCTAACTTGTCTGTTTTGTTGTATTTTCTGCGAAATCTGATGACCTGGTACTCCGACCTCGTCATGCAACAACAGGCCAGAACATCGGCGACTTGACGAAGTCGGTGGACCGGGTGCGGGGTGAGGCTAAGAAGGGCGTGGATGCCGAGGTTCGGAAGGCGGCGTCGGAGCTTACCTCTGAGATGGCCAGGGTGAAGAAGGGACTAGAGGGAAAGATCTACGAGCTAGAACGGGCTCAGGCCAAGGTAGGGGAGCTCGAGCTGAAGCTGGTCACTAGGGACACCAATGTGGCTGAGCTGCAGCAGTGTCTTGAGAGCCAACGTGACGAGATGAAGGAGGTCTAGGGTCAAGTTGTGAAGAAAGTCCTCGGGTCTGAGGACGCCTTCAACGCCATCACGACCGAGGCAGGTATTTTGCATTTGCCTGAGGACACTTAGAAGGATGCTCGAGAGAAGTACGCTGACCTCCTTGACTATGACCCCTTCGAGGATTTCAAGCCGGTGGCCGCCGACGTCATGCCTGACGAGCAGATGGGTAGTTGAGGGTTTTTCACTTCATTTTTTTCTTTTTGGGCCTACGAGCCTATTCTTGTCCGACTTCAAACAATGCCTTCATGGCGCTTTTGTAATATTTGATTTTACGTCGTATTTCATCTTTGAGTGCTGTTTTTGCCTTATCTTTGTTTGCTTGCCTTAATTGTGCCATCGTAATGTGACGTCGTCTTCCTAATTCTGTTGCCCCCATTAAGGGAAGCAACAAAAAGTTTGAAGGAGATGCTCCCAATTCGTTGTTGACTTCTGGGATTAGGTGGATAGGTTAATTTATTTTGGTTTGTTCCATGATGAACTTAAACCGATTTAGCTAATTCCGTGATGAATTAACTTGGTTAATTCCATGATGAACTAACAATAATATCGATCGAACTTGTTTAAGTTATTTTATTTCGGTTTGTTCCGTGATGAACCTAAACCAACTTAGTTAATTCCATGAGGATTTAACTTGGTTAATTCCATGACGAACTAACAATAACATCAATCGACGTAATGGTAGTTGTAATAGATTTTATTCTTTGCTATTGAGGGAGTCGACCCCATGTAGCTCCATGACAAGCTACCATCAACTCAGTTGTTTGAGGACACCGACCCCGTAAAGAATCTATTACAATGGCTCCATATGAACCTGACAAAAGCAACATTTACTATAGCCCCATGACGGACTAGTTTTATCATATGACTAAGATCAACTCCTCTCCAACTTCCAGGACGAGTTGGAGTTTTCTACTACGGCTCCAGTATGAGCTCGTTAACCCCGATCCCGAGATGGATCAGGTTGGATGTTCTACATGATGAGAACATCAGACGTAGAATTTTTCGAGATCGTTAAAGTTCCAAGTTCTCTCAATTTTTCTCCCCGCCAGATCTTCCAACTGGTATGTTCCAGGCCGGACGACTTCTGTGATGACATAAGGACCTTCCCAGTTCGGAGTGAGTTTTCCGTCCTCATTCTGTTTTCCTGTGGACTCAATCTTTCTGTTGACGAGGTCGCCGACACGGAAATTCTTCACCTTCACCCTTTTGTTATATGCCTTGGCCATGCGCTATTTGTACACGGCCATCCGGAGCAAAGCATTACCTCGGACATCAGGAAGAAGGTCCAGGTTAGGCCGTAGTCGTCGCTGATTTTCTTCCTCGCTGAACCCTTTGACTCGCGGACTTTTCAAAGTCAGCTCAATTGGGAGTACGGCGTCGCTGCCATAGACCAACATGAAGGGGTTCTTTCCAATTGTTGCTTTCTCTGTGGTACGAAGTGACCACAGTACTTTATAAAGTTTGTCAGCCCACAAACCCTTTGCCCCATCTAACTTCCTTCTCAGTCTATTGACAATGGTCTTGTTGGTGGACTCCACTTGACCGTTGCACTGAGGCCTTGCCACGGCGGTGAAACGAGCTTGTGTCCCCAGGTCGGCTAACCATCCTGTGACTTGGGGGGTGTCGAACTAGCGCCCATTGTCGAACACAATGTCCCTGGGTGTACCAAAGCGAGATAAGATGTTATCTTTGATGAACTTCTTCACTTTTTCCACTGATATGATGTGGACTAGTTTCACTTCAACCCACTTAGTGAAGTAATCAACAGCTACAATGCAAAACTTCACTTGGTCGGGAGCTAGTGAAAATGGTCCCAGTATGTCCATCCCCTAGAGGTTGAAGGGGAGAGGTTCTAGGATCGAAATCAGGTCGGTGGAAGGCATCCTTGACACCTAGAAATGATACTGGCACTTGACGCACGTTTTTACCAGGTTGGCAGCATCTTCAGAGATGGTGGGCCAATAAAATCCCGCCCGGATGACCTTGGACGTGAGAGCGCGTTCTCCGTGGTGAGCTCCGCATACGCCTTCATGGAGGTCGATCAAGATTTCTTTTCCCCGGGGTCTGGAAACACACTTCAGGAGGGCTGAGGAATACGACCTTTTTAGAAGCTCCCCGTCTCTGTAGACAAACCATCGGGACTTCGACTGAAGTCGCTTCGGTTTCTTTTCATCATCTGGCAGTAAACCATCCCTCATCCATGACGCCAACCGAGTCATCCAGCCATCACTTCGGTCGAGGATTGCGACCTCTTTCGACGGCTGAGTTTCAATACTTATCTCGTCAGCTCTTCCCAAAAAATATTTCTGGGAAAACCTGAAACAGCCGATCTAGCAAGTCGTGCTAGCGCGTTGGCATGGTGGTTTTCCGACCGGGGAACGTGTATTACATTCACTTCTTCAAATTTTATCAGTTCGGCTTTTACCTTCTGAAGGTAGGCCTTCATACTTCCCTCTCGTGCTTCGTATTCATCGTTGATCTGTGATACTACGAGCTGAGAGTCCAATTTTACCTCGAGCTTTCTCGCTCCGGCAGATCTGGCTAACTGCAATCCCACTAGGAGCGCTTCATACTCAGCCTCGTTGTTCGACGCTTGGAACTTGAATCTGATCGCGTACTTGAACAAGTCTGCTTCAGGCAACGGCATGGTGGTGCCAGCGCCACTTCTGATCTTGCAGGAAGATCCATCAACAGACATTTCCCAACTTTCCCTCCAGTTGAGGGGTGGGACCGCTGGAGGAGTCATCTCGGCCACGAAGTCGACTAGGGCTTGGCCCTTGATAGTTCGTCTGGGTTCATACGTGATGTCGTAGTCGTTCAGCTCGTGGGCCCATATTTGTTCTCTACCAGCAGGTTCAAATCAACCCAAAATCTTTTTCAGGGGTTGGTTGGTTAGGACGGTGATCGGATGCAACGAGAAATACTATCTCAGCTTACGGGACGTGATCACCTGTCCGAGGGTGAACTTTTTCGGCGTGGAATATCTGAACTCGGTACCAGTCAATGTGTGACTGGTAAAGTATACTAGGGTCTAGACGTTGTCATGTTCCTTTATCGGGATGGACGCGACAGCCTGGTCTAAGACGGCCAAGTATACGAAAAGGGGTTCACTGGGTGCGGGGGATGATATCCTGGGCAAGTGACCGAGATAACTCTTTAATTTTTCAAAAGCTTCTTCTGCTTCCAAACCCCAATTGAACCTTGTTCCTTTCCTGAGCGTGGCGAAGAACGGTGCGCACTTGTCTGCCAACCTGGAGACGAAGCGATCTAGGGCGGCAATGCACCCGGTTAGCTTCTGAACGTCCTGGACACACGACGGTGGTTGCATGTCGAGGATCGCTTGCACTTTCTCAAGATTGACATCGATGCCTCTGTGGTTCACTACAAAGCCTAAACATTTTCCACCTTGAACGCCGAAGACACATTTCTTGGGGTTTAGTTTCATTTTGTACCCCCTCAACGTCTCGAACTTCTCCCTCAGGTCGGTGAAGTGGTCGCTTGCCAGTCGGCTCTTGGTGATGAGGTCGTCTATGTAATCCTCTAAGTTACGGCCTATCTGACGTCGAAAAACTTTCTGTACTAATCTCTGGAAGGTTTCCCCGGCGTTTTTCAACCCAAACGGCATCATTGTATAGCAGAAGACCCCATCGTCAGTGATGAAGGCGGTGGAGCTCTGATCCTTCTTCCTCATGAAGACCTGATGGTAACCAGAGAAAGCATCCATGAAGCTCAAAAGTTCATGGACTATTGTGGAGTCGACGAGATGATCTATCCGCGGTAAGGGATAATCATCTTTTTTGCATACTTTGTTGAGGTCGGTGTAGTCGACGCACATCCTCCAGGACCCATTGTGCTTTTTGACTAGCACAATGTTGGCTAGCCACCTCGGATAAATGCATTCATTGATAAACCCTGCATCTAATAGTTTTTTCACCTCGATGGAAGCATCTTTGCTTCTCTCCTCCCCGAGGTGCCAGCGTTTTTGCTTCACCCGCTTCAATTAGGGGTATACACCCAGTTTGTGCTCGATGAGCGTGGGGTCAATTCCAGGCATCTCCTCTGGACCAAACGCGAAAACATCTTGGAACTCTCGCAAGAGTTCAGTCAAGTCCATTTTGAGCTTTTCATCCAGCTCGGCTCCCAAATAGGTGACCTTTTCAGGTCATTCTGGGTCCAGGATGACCTCGACTTTCTCTCCTATTGGCTCAGCGTGTTCGGGCTCCTTCATGAGGTCGGGATAGTCTGGTCCCGGCCTCTCCAACATGAAGCATTGTGGCTCTTTCCCTTTTCTGCTTCTTTTTCCTTCTGCCGGCGTGGCAGAGTTACTCGGCCCTGCTTCTTCTTTCTTTGCTTTCTTGAGCTCGGGCTCCTTCATCTCGTCCGAGGTGACAAATTTTTGCCCCCCGTCCGTGATAACTAGGTCGGCCGCTCAACCCAGGGTGATGGAGGACTTGCTCATGTACTTTATATAGCACTGCCGAGCTGACTTCTGATCACCCAGAAGTTTTCCCACCTCACCATCGTCGTTATAATAATTTATCATCAGGATTGACATCATCACGTTTGCATTGATAGCGGTGAGGGTGGCCCGTCCTATTATGATATTATAGGACATTGGAATATCGACGATTAGGATTTTCTCGACGAGATGTTGTGCAAAACTTTTCGGCCCTAGCCGGACTGGTAGTTGTACCGACCCGATGGGATGTACTTCATTCCCGCCAAATCCGAACACAGGGTAGCTCAACGGCACGATCTTCTTGGCATTGTATCCCAACTCGGTTAAACAGTATGACGTGATGACGTCAACGGAACTGCCAGTGTCTATCAAAGTTCTTTTAACCAAGGTGTTGGATACCTTGATTTCGACAACCAACGGGTTGTCGTGGGGGTATAGCTCCCTCGCGTCGAACTCATCGAACGTGATGGACTTCCCAACTTTGGAGCCTTCTCGACCAGCATGGCCTGGCCGAGGGATCGGAGGTGTGACTTTCTGGCCTTCGACGTCACTCCTCCACAAGCAGGGCCACTAAATATAATTGAGACCACTCTGTGTGCTGTGGCTTTGGAGTCGGACGAATTGTCCGAGCTGCTTGCCCCCTGGCTGTGCGACATGGAGGTGCAATTTTTATCCTGGAGGAAAGAGTTGATCTTTCCGTCCTTGGCCAGTTTCGCCAAGTGCCTTCCTAGTTCTCGGCAGTACCGAGTTGAGTACCCATTGTCACGGTGATAGTGAGAGAAGTAGTAATCCACGCCGTCAGCGTCTCGCATCGGGTTGGCCTTTGGGAGGAGGCTTTGGTCCATCTTAGCAAAGATGACCTCTTGATTGCAGTTTAGAATTTTGTTCACCTCGGGGCTTTCAGGGGCCTTGTAGGGTGGTTTGCCCCTGCCATCACGTCCTCCACCTCGCCCTCCGCCTAGGCCACCTCGGTTGCCTTTGTAGTGTGGCTTCTCCACATTCAGCGTTTTGTGCCGACGCGGACCTCGTCATTCGTGACGAGGTGGCCTGCCCTTACTTGGGGCGCTCCCTTTGCTACTGCATACAATGCAATTGTAGAGCTCCCAGGACGATAAATCTGCATAGCGATATCCCGGGCCTCATTGAAGAGCATGTTCGGATTGCTTTTCTTCCTTCTGTTTAGTTCGATCTTAATCTAGGTCCCATTCAGTAGACCGTTAATAAATGCACAGCATGCGATTTTTCGGTCCAGGTTCTCGATCTCCAGGCATTGATCAGCGAACCTCTAGGCGTATTTTTTGGTGTGCTCGTCGTGCCATTATTTCACTTTGAGCAAGTACTCCACGGTTTTACTTTCTCGCTCATTAGCTGCGAAATGACTACTGAAGAGTTTGGCGAGCTGTTTGAAGTAATAGATGCGTCCACGAGCGAGCGATTTAAGCTATTTGAGGGCCAGGCGCTCCAAAGTGCCGACGAAGAAACGACACACTACAGCCTCAGTTCGGTTATGCGTCATCATGGCGGCATCATACGGCATGAGGTGCTCGGTTGGCGGGGTGGTGCCATTGTACTTTTTTATCTTATCGGGCTTAACGTCCTGGGGAATCGGTTGATTCATGATGACGTCGGCGAAGGGGGACTACGTGGTCAGTCCCATCTGTACACCCGTGGCGGTGTACTCCGGCAATTTGCCCAGCCAGGATGGAATGTGTGGCTTGAAGTCGATTCCTCCAAGGCGTCTTTCTTCTTCTTTTTGGCGGATGAACTGACGGAGGTCGGGGGGCATCTCCCCCGTTTGGACCGTGTCAGTTCGCTTACGGCTATTCAGGAAATTTTGTAACTCAACTTTCACCCGCTCCATGTCGTAGAAGTGGTGCTTTCCTGAACTTTCAGGCTTTTTCCCCCTGGAGGCATGAGTACCAGGGGAAGATTAACATGAGGTCGGGGGCCGACCTTCATAGAGTGACTTGAACTTTCCCGACTTGATATGCTGAAAGGTCCGGAGGGCATGTCTTGAGTGGGGATAGAATCGGATGGGATAAGGCTGGGTTTCCGCCTGCCCTCCGCTCTAAGCAAAGATTTCAGTTCGGCTTGCATATCTGCTAGTGCCTCGCGTCGGACACGACGGATAAGTTGTTCGAGATCCACGCCACCAGCGTCATTATGTGGTGTAGCGGTGTGAGATTCAGCGTGGTCACTCTGAGAAGACATGGTTGTTCTTAGTGGCGAAGGTGTAGGAATGTGCTTATCGCTCCTCAATCTCATGCAAAGTCGTCTCACTCCCCACAGACGGCGCCAAATGTTGCGGGGTTTTTTTTCCGTAGTGAGCCCTCGAAACGTCAAAAGGGGGTGATTCATATCAGATTGAAGAGATGAGAACGGGAGAGTTGAAGTCGGACTGTCACGTTGTCAACCTGCGAGAAATAGCAAACATGAACTACCCCGGGATGGTTCCGGGGAACTCTCATCCGATGCCTAAGTCAGTACGTGATTACTGTAAGCGAAGTGACAGGCCAAAGTAAGAAGGCAAGAGGGCACTATTGCTCTGAGGTGAACAGAATAGTGTCTTGCACAAATGATCAGAGAATGAGTATGTACATTTTTCAAGGAGCCCAAGGGTCCTTTATATAGGGGCCTTGAAAAATGTGAGGTCAATCATGACTTGACACGTCATCCCTAAATAGTGTGGATCGCGGGAAGCCCGGGCGTTGGGCCTCCAGGTTCAAGTCCAGTTAGGCAACGTAAGGCCAGGTCCATGACGACCTGATATATCACGTCGGTAACTTTTGACGTTGGGGAAGGATCTGGTCATGCTTGGGAACGACCCCAGGTCGAAAGACCACGTAACGACGCCACTTTTCCTTCACGTCGGAACAGCCTCAACACTTTATATTATTGCCAAAGTTACTCAAAGTTGGTATTAAAATTATAAGACGGTCCAAACTTTATATAATTGACATCAATTTTTCTTAATTTAATTTGCTCTGGTCCAATCCAACACCTCTTCTTCTTTGGCGGAAGAAGAAAACTGTTAAACTAGGAAGATGAGAGAGGTGGGGCCAACGTGAGACGACCGCGGATTTCTGCAGGACCAACTCAGATTCCGTATTTTCTCAAACCCCAACATTTCGCCGCCTTTCACTTTCATCTTTCGGTCTTTCTTGTCTCAAAGTCTATACTTCTATACTAAACTGATTGAGTAATTTATTTGTTCATGCAAGTTTGGTTGGTTCGCCGTTTTGGTATCGTCACGTTAGCTACGCGTACCAATAGGAATGGGTGTGACTGACTGTCACTGTGACTGTGTATGTGTCACTATGTGGACTAGGGTGTTGTCTGCCACTATTTGCACGCGCTCTCCGTTCCTTCCTTGCTTCTCATGTGTTACTTTCAATTACAGTATAATATTGTTGATTATGATCATCTTTCAATATTCTGTAATTTACAATTCAATTGCCTTATCAATGCTTAAAGTAAGAGTTGATAGTATTAATCATCTCTAGAGCATATAATGTATTTCAGGTAATTAGATTGTTGGAGAGATCAATCTTAGTAAGTGTAAATGAGCCGAGTCAAGCCGAGTGCTACCTTGTTCATGTTTAAGCTCGCCTAAGTTATACGAGCTCGAATATGAGTACGAGCTTCAAAAATATTCTGCAAGTTTGGCTCGCCTAAAAAAAATTGTGTTCGTGAGCAGCTCGTGAGTAGCTCATTTAAACAAACAAGCCTACCCAAGTCGAGCTTGTTAATAAAGTGTTCATTTAGATCATCGACTTTAATAACTCAATTTAATTTTTGTTTTAGCAAACTTTAAATAAAACCACCAAGATAAATGCTAAACAATGAAATTTAAAGTGCTTCTTAATATTTTTTTTAATTAATTTCAGTAAGAAGATAATTATTTTCTAAAATTACGAGCTATAAAACGAGCTTTTTCGCAAACATGAACAAGCTTGACAAACAAGTTGTTCGTGAATATAAGCAAACGAGTATCACTATGCTCATGTTGAAACTCATTTAGTATTTGAGCATCAAATTTTGTTCAAGCTCAACTCATTTATTATATAAACGAACGTGAGCCGAGCCTTAGCTGAGCCGAACCTCAGCTATTCAATGAACGTATCAGTTCATTTACACCCTTATGCATCATCCTTCTCCGTTTGAGATTTCGATTAAAGCTACTCTTTTAAGATCTTTTAAGAGAAGTACTTTGATATTTGGGCATGAATGCTTCACTCAATCACTCCCTCCATTTGGACGCGCACACATAAGTGAAGTTTGGGTCATATTCTTAGATGAATAAATGGTTGATGGAACGATTTGATAATTAAAAGGAAGGTGTTAGTGATATTGATCAAGTCACCTTTTGTTATATTATCATGTTTGACTTTCATGTTTAGCGAAGATCATATCAAGTTAACTGAATAATTATTGCAACTGACTCTGTCAACGTAGCACTAACAAGGGACAAGATTGGTTCTTGAAATCCAAAGTTACAAGATATGAAGGAATGGAACCCATGACCTTGCCTTACTATATCATATGGGAGTAATTTTGGAATCACTTGACCATCACACATGTTAATACAACTTGAACATATGAAAATATAATAGAAAATTGGATGTTAGCATAGTGGTGCCTCCACTGTACACCTCCACCTCCACCTCCACCTCTACCTCTACCTCCACCTCCACCTCCACCTGAGATATTTGGGTTGGATTTTCACACCTTGCTCACAAAAATAAAATCAAATAAAATAAAATAATTTAGAAACATGATAAATAGATGATACATCCACCTGCAACAGTT
>ONZA01015974.1:8582-20644 GCA_900322205.1 Kewa caespitosa | reverse complement strand
AAAGCCACCCTTTTATAGCTCAACATGCAGAAACGCTCGCAAAAAGAGAATACGAGGCATCAGGTCAGACCCCACCCAGTGAACATCCTGAGATTCGCTGGGAGACCTGGCAATAAAGCCCTTATTTGCTGGGCAGTGGCCAATTTTCTCCAAAATCGCTTGCCACTAGGGAAATTTTCCTCATATTCGCTGGCCGTCCAACGACGTATTTAAGTGATCATTCACTCACCTTGAGTTAATACAGGATTAGGATGAATTTCTCCGTTTAAACCTTTAATCTCTTTGCCCCCCATGTTAACTCATCCTCATAACTCATGCATTTTTCACCTTTTATTACATTTGGATCAATTTTGTGTATAAATGTGTCCAGGGAATATTATCTATTTATTTTCCTATAATTCAATTTATTCTTTATTCTTTACTCTTCATTTGTATATACAGTTTTTATTCTCTTTTTCCATTTTTTTGTAACTATTTGGACATTGCAAATAATTCTCGAAAAATAAATTTTATTCACAATAAGACTTTTTTTTTGTGACAAAAACAGAGTTCCAAAGACCCTCGGGAGTCACTACCATATTCTACTAGTCACTAATAGGCGGTGTCGAGCTGGCACGCCTCTTGCAGGAAGGCCCCGCCTCCGGCTAACTCTGCGTCAGCCCCTCCTCCAGAATGGCGTTTAAGTCCGCCAACTGCTCACTAGTCGGGATGATGGGAGTCTCCACGACGTGGCCACCCATGGATTCCCGATCCGTCACCCGCTCATGTGTCCGGGGCTGCTGACGAGAACCGCGCCCACGACCCTCAGCACCATGAGCCGAATGACTTGAACCCTGAGCTAGAGAGGCATGACCACCTCTACGCTGCAACTGGCCCGCATGAGACCTTGGTGCCCTCATCCACGGCACCTGTAGGGGCTCGACGACCCCCTGTAAAGATATGACGATAAAATTAGCCACGAGAAAGTACAAATTAACGAGAATAGAGAGAAGAGCCTGAGATATACCTCTCTCGCCAAAGTACGAGAGGCACAACTTAGGGTGAACAGCCGCCGGATGTGCTTCCTCATGGCACAGACGACTTTCAGAGTTGCCTTAACCTCCTCTGGGATCATATACCAAGAATAAACGGGGGGCGATAGTTAGTGAAATGCAATCGGTGAAATCATAAAAATAGAAGAAGACCAAAGCTGGCATGCATACCCCCTTGTTCCCCTCAAGAAGGGGAAGGAACTCACACTCATTATCTTGAATGTCCAAGACCTCCAATATGACGCGAGTGCCCAAATCGTTCTCGTGGCTGAAAGACAAAGTCAGAACCGGAATGCGCACTCCACCCTAAAGAAACTCCATTAGAGTTCATCAAACCTAAGAAAAACGAAAACAAAGAGGCATGGCAAAAAGCTTTCCTCAGCAAAGAGAAGAGTACCCGACATCGGACACTCACTGCAGAACGCCTGGTAAGCAAGGGCCAGGTCCTCGTCATCGAGCTGCTGAATAAAGTACAAGAACTCAACACCCCTCAAACGAGCCTCGAACTCCCTCTCAGAAAAAGGCAGTCAAGGTAGAAGATAGAGTCCGGTGGATCCTGAGGTACCTCAATCCTCCCAATCGTCTGCGGCATCACCCACCCACCAAGATACCACACATGACCGAAGGGGCCCTCGAACAGGATGTCTTCAGATCATACTCTCGAATAGCATGGCGAACCTTGCTGAGAACGCCGGTGATGTCTGACCAAGGAGTGTACGATACCTAAAATGGAAAAGGAAGACATTAGGTCAATTCTAAGATGCACAATACATCACAAAAGCAAAAAAAATACGTGAAATCCACGTATACCTGAAGAGTAGCAAACTCGTTCAGCATCAGCCTTTGCTTTGGGAGAGGAAGCTCGCTAGGTGCGATGCGGTATGTCAAGGACCACCGATCCAAGATAGGATAGGCTCGAGTCTGGTAACAGTGCGGCCTAAAGACTTGGAAGTGCTCGTAGAACCATATATGTGCATGGAACAAAATTTAGAAACTCAACATGATCTACAAAACAAGATAGTCTAAGGCTAAGAGAGGCATTAGCTCGAGCACCTTCCAAAAAACCGCCAAGAAGAATGTCCTTGTTCTTTATTTGACGACATCCCTGCCTCAAATACTTCATCAGGGTCGCATAGCTAGGTGCACCCCAATTATAGCTGCTGATTCTCCCAAAGTCATCAAGAGCCGGGAGGTCGTGTGCACTGGAAATCTCCAGGGTGGTTTGGGATTTTCGTTTATCCTGTTGAGCAAGGTCTAATGTTCCCCTTTCCAGAAATCGTTAAGCAATTTCTTGAATCATTTTCCATGTCCCCAGCCTAGTTGGTCCCTCGGGTTTGGAGGTTATTGTTGAGTCTTGATGTGGTTTGTAAGAGGCAAAATCTGGAGTTAGATGTACATGATGTTTTCTCAATCTATTAGATTAGAGTAGTGGGAATAACCAGTAACAAGCTAGGATCAAAGAGTGGTTAGAACATTTAATTCTAGGTCTATGTGATGTTAATGTCCATTGGAGAGAGACTTGTTTATCAACAAAGAGTCGTTGGGGGAGGACGCAAGCTGTATGCCTGACGAGTGGCTCAAAGGAGGTAATTCGTCTTTCTGAGCTCATCCTTTGTTTTCGTATAGACTTCTAATCTTTTTCTTATGTTAACTAACTTGCAGACTTGCCGGCCAAGATGTTTACTAAGGGTCAGGCCAGCCAAGACCGTATTGCTGCATTCTTGAGTATTCCAAAAGAGGAGAGGACATTCCCTGCTTGTCTTTTCTGATGAATCTGAGCTTCCCAAGCTGACAAGATCAAAGCGTGTTCTTGAGAAGGGAACTTTTTAGAGCATAGCTATGTTGACAAGTAAGTTGCTATCTTGACTTCATATTAAGTTATTTCATTGTTTTGTCGTTCTAGGACTTCATTTCTGACTGTTTTGTTCTGCTCAGGTTCTAAGGGTACAAGATCTTCTCTAAGGAGCATGAACATTGGTCAACAAATCAAGTAGGTGAAGGTTGAGGGTGTTGATGTTGCTGATAAGAAGTCTACTGTGAAGAGGGCCATCTCAGGTGCCATTCCCAAGGCTGCAAAGCGTGCGAAGAAGGATTATGGGGATGTGACAATCCTTTGAGGTACTACGGCCAAAATCTATTGCAAAGCCTACTTCTCTTTCAAATAGCGAACCAATTGAATCTATTTTTTAAAATTTCATCATGTTCTTGTTAGATATCAGCAATTTCGACAATTTTAGTCACACTAGTCTTTCAAATAACAAGAATTTAGGTTGCAAATGCTGTTCATGTTTACCGCTATCAAATGATCGTTAGCGTTTTAAGCCTATTTCTCTTTCTGTTGACGGACCAATGAAACGAATTTAGGAAAATAGAAAATATTTTGATTAGATATCAATAATGTGGATCATATGAGTCATACTCGGCTTGAAAATAGTGAGAATGTTGGTCGCAACTACTTATCATATTTAACGCTATTGAACGATCGATCGCGTTTTTAGCATATTTCTCTTTCAATTCATGAACCAATTGATACTAATTTTTCAAATGGAAATGCTTTCTGGTTGGAAACCAAAAATATTTATCATTTTAGTCATACTCGACTTTCACATACAAAGAATTTCGGTTGGAACTTATTTTCATATGTAAGGCTTTTTGACGATCGTTGACGTTTTTAGAGCATTTCTTATTCAATTGTTGAAGCAATCGAGACTTCTTTTTAAAAGTTCATCATGTTCTCATTATATATCAGCATATTTGACGATTTCAATCATACTAGTATTTCAAATAATAAGAATTAATGTTGGAAATGTTGTTTATATTTAACACTATTAAATGATCGTTAGCTTTTTTAGCCTATTTCTCATTGAAACGACTTTCAGAAATTGGACTTTATTATTTGCTATCAATAAAATGGATCATTCAAATCAAACACAGGCTGAAAATAGTGAAAATTAAGATTGCAATTTCTTTTCATATTTAACGCTAGTTAACGATCGCTATCGTTTTTGGCATATTTCACTTTAAATTCACGAACCAATTGAAAGTAATTTTAAAAATGGGAATACTTTCTGGTTGGATACCAATACTATTTACCATTTCATCCATACTCGGCTTTCAAATGGAAACAATTATTGTTGCAACTGCTTTTCATATTTAACGCTTTTTTACGATCGTTTGCATTGTAAGCGTATTGATCTTTCAATTGGTAAAGAAATTGAAACTCTTTTTTTGAATTGGATGATGGTCTGGTTAAACATTAAAAACTTTGATGATTTCATTATTAATGGGCTTTCATGTAGTTAGAATTGCGGTTGCAATTGCTCTTTATATTTAACGATTTTTAAAGATCGATAGTGTTTTAAGCCCATTTTTCTTTCAATTGAAAAACCACTTAAAATTACGTTGAAAAATTGAATCATGTTTGAATTATTTTTCAACAATATTGATTATTTTAATCATATTTGACTTTTAATTATTAAGAATTGTGGTTATGATTGCTGTTCATATTTAATATTTTCACGATCGTTAGCTTTTTAAGCATATTTTTCTTACAATTGATGAATCAATTGAACCTATTTTTAAAAGTTTCATCATGTTCTGTTTAGACATCACTAATCATATTACTTAAATCATCCAAGGCTTTTTGTTTATTGTTTTTGGTAAAATGTAAATAATTTTATTACCAAAAACTTGAGACAACACAAACACTAAAAACCACACACTCTTTGGAAACAACTTGCCACCTTATAGGGAGAGTTCAAGCTGAAACTAGGAGGACCAAAAAACCATCAACTGTAAAACATTGTCTCAATTCTACTAATTGTAGTAGGCTTTTTCTTTCACACAATGCAGCTCTTAACTTCACAGTCTCCTGAATCTCCTGGACTACACCAGCAACAGTTCTTCTCCTGGATCCAAAGACCCTCTGGTTCATCTCATGCCGTATCAAATAAGCACAAGATGCTATTGCCGCAGAAGTAAACTCCTTAAGGACTTTACTTTTTAACCTATTACACTTCCTTAGTGGAACATCCCAATTCTTGCTGGCAGACACATGAAGCCATTTCAACAGCAAGTGTACCACCTCCATAGAGAAAGGGCATTCAAAGAAGAGGTGATCCCAAGCTTCATTCTCTTGCTGACATAGAACACATTGAAGATCCACAGCAGCATTCAACCTCAGTACTCTATCCTTTGTGAAAAACTTCCTCTGGTCTATAAGACAAGCAATAAAACTATGCTTAGCCACACAACATCTACCCCATATGATTCTAGCTCTCCATGTAGTAGGTTTTTCTTTTAGCAACCAATGGTAGCCAGAAGCAGATGTGTAAACCCCAAAGCTTGAGTTTGTCCATCTCCAAGACCCATTCACCTCATGGAACCCTTACTGAAGACAATCCCTGACTTTCAACATTTTTTTTCCAGTACCAGCAATCATCAGCCCTTGGGAAGCAGTACCACAAATCACGTCTCTTCATGTAGATACCATGGACCCATTTTACCCATAGGTTATCTTTTTTGCAAGCAATATCCCATAGCAGCTTGCCTATTAAAGCAATATTCTAGTGAGCATTGTGCTGCAGGCCCACACCCCGATTCTTCTTGGGCTTAACACTTCAGTCCAGCCACCAAAGCTACCTTCTTTTTATCTGGAGCAAAAGCCCCTAAGAAAGACTCTGCAAAGGCTATCCACCTCTTTCAAAACTTTTTTAGGCAATACAAACTTGCTTGCCCAATAGGTTTGAATACCATGTAACACAGAATGTATTAGCTGAACCCTTCCAGCATAAGTTAACAATTTTGCCCTCCAACTCTTGATTCTGTCGGCAATCTTATCCACAAGGATTTGGCACGCAGAGGCTCCCAGCTTCTTAGGTGTGACAGGTACACCTAATTATCTAAAAGGCAAACTGCCCATAGAGAAACCAGTATAGGAAGATAACTGGTGAATTTCATCCTTAGTTACACCACTAAACACCATTTGGGACTTCTGAAGATTAGCTTTTGACCCTGACACTTGAGAAAAGTGATCAAAGCCCTCCATTAACAACTGCACAGACCTCATGTCAGCTTTGCAAATAAGTAACAAGTCATCAGCAAAGCAAAAATGGCATAACTTGAGCTTCTTGCATCTGGTATGAAAAGTGAAACCTGGAATAGTAGTGACCATAGCTAGCACCCTTAAAAAGTACTCCATTACCAGCACAAACAACAAAGGAGAAGCTGGATCCCCTTGTTTTGAACCATGAGCAGCGGGGAAGAAGCCATGATTGCCTCCATTAACCACAACAGAATACCCAGTTGCTTTCAAACACTCCATTATCCATGTCACCATTTGCTGAGGAAAATGAAATCCATGCAAAACACTCTCCAAGAAACATCAATTAACAATATCATAAGCTTTTCTCAGATCTATTTTCATCATATAGCTAGGGAACACCCTTTTCCTAATGTAACTTCTCAAAAGGTCATGGCTGATCAACATGTTGTGGACTATATGCCTCCCACCCACAAAAGCCCCTTGAGCTTCATTAACCAGTTTGGGCAAAACCACACTGATCCTTTTACAAATAATTTTCATAATACATTTGTAAGTAACATTACAACAAGATATAGGTCTAAAGTCAGCAAGAGTGGTAGGATTAGGAACCTTGGGGATCAATGTAAGAGAGGCTGCACGAACCTGCTTAAGAATTTTACCAGTTGCAAAAAATTCCAAAACAGCTACAGTGACTTCCAGTCACCACCCATGAATCATTGAAAAAAGCACTCTCATACCCATCAGGGCCAGGGGCTTTGTTGAGGTTAATGCTTAGTATAGCATCCCTAACATCGTTTTGTGTAAAAGGGGCACACGTCTGCTGTTTATCTTCATCATAAAGAACATATCCCAGTTGAAACTCATTTTTACCTCCCCTATAGTTTCACCTGTTGTACCCAGCAAATCTTTTTAATACTTGACAAATACAGCTGGAATCTCTTCAAACTTGTCAACCAAAATGCCATTCTCAGCCTGGATCTTAAGATCTTACTTTGACTTCTCCTTTGCTTGACGGTAGAGAAGAAGTACCTATTGCAACTACCACCTTGAGTAAGCCAGCCAACTTTGCTCTTTTGTTGAAGGAAGCTCACCATGGCATCCTAAAGGTGAGCAACCTCCGTCTACAAGTCTTCTCCTTTTGTTGAAGTTCCAGATTACACCTATCATGTTGTAGTTGCCCCTATACCTCACTAAGTTTAGCCATAGCCTTGCTCTTCCTCTAAACAATGCCTGAATAAGCATTGTTGTTCAGTTTTTTCAAACCAGGTTTCAAACCTTTGAGCTCCCTAACTAGATGGAACATAGCACAACCTTTTAACTCCACATTCCAAGCTTCAGTCACAATTGCCAAGAAGTCATCATGTTTCCCCCACATATTCATATACTTGAAACATCTCCTACCACTTATCAGACTTGGAAGAAATCCACCACACCTAGACTATGATCAGAAACTCCAGAAGCATGGAAAAAACCGTCCGCAGTGAACCCATTAGCCAACCAACAATTGTTGACCAGGAAACTATCTAATTTGCAGTAAATCATGTCATCACCCTGTTGATTGTTGCACCAAGTAAACTGGACCCCTCTATACTGCAGGTCTTCTAGCCCAGTCCTGAAACACAATCTATAACCTGTGTCATATTATACCACAGCACAGCCTCTCCCCTTTGCCTATCCTCAGGTTGTAAAAGGCAATTGAAATCCCCTCCTACAATCCAGGGATGATGCATAAAAGCAGCAGTATGAGCCAAAAAGTCCCAAGGAGGAACTCTTCTATTATTCTCATTGTAGGCATACACAAAAGTGCTAAAAAATAGCTGGTTAGTTTGTTTATGCCTCTCTTGACAATGCACAAACTGAGGATAAAGATGCAAAATATCCACCTCAAATACTGTGGGATCCCAGCACACTAAAATTCTCCCTCTCATATCCCCTGAGGCATTAAAAAACACCTCCCATTGAGAACACATTTTTTTTTTTTTTTACTTTTTCCAAATATTTCAACAGAATTTTATTTTCCAAAACGACAAACAAACTTAATTTATTGTCAAAATAAAACTGCCTAACCTCATCTTTTTTTGGACCTTTATTTAGTCCCCTAATGTTCCGGAACCGTAAACTCATGGAATCAGGGGTGGGGGGCATGTCATCAGAAACAACATTTCCAACCTCCTCATTCTTCACCTTCTCCAAAGTGCTAAAAACATTTTGCATTGAAGTCCTAGGATCAGGGGCTAGGACTCTTCTGGTCACAATGGACCTCCTAGCTACAGTGGTGAAACCATCACCCATATCCACCATTTCCTCATCACCAGTAGAGAAAACCACAGGAACCACATCACGGATAGCACCTACGACAGGTACCACCACAGCTGTACTAGTTACCTATCTAGTAGTCTCAACAGTAGTTGGCATGCCTTCACTGTTATTTGCTGGCAAAGGGACAGAAATGTGCTCACCCTCATTAGGACTAGAAGCAAATTTCTTCCCTTTCTTTCTCCACACATCCTCAGTATGCCCAAATAGTTTGCAACAATTACGAAAGGTGGGTTTCCATTCATACACCACTCCCTGATTAACAAGGATTCCATTTTCATTTTCAAAAGAAATAGATTCCACCATCTCTTTGTTCACCTGGACTTCAATAAGCACACGAGCGTAATTCAATATATTCCTTTGCACTGTAGCCTTCTCTAATTTTAGAGGTTTTCCAATCATGCTGCAAATCTCACTCAGTGTTGTTGCCCCCCAATACTTGATGTCTAATCCTTGTAAATTCACCCAGATAGGAACTGATATGACATCCTCCTTATTTATTTCCATATCAGGGCCCCATTGCTTCATAATCAAACGTTTTTTTGTCAAAGTGGAAAGCCTCCATGTCAAGAACTTCATTTTTCAGCACCATACTATTAAAACAAACCAGAAACACCCCTGTCTTCAACAGGATAATCTTCTCAATTGTATCTTTTCCCCAAATTCTATGCAAAAATCCATTCATTACCTGGTAGGGTGGATTTGCTCCTAAAATGAAGCAAACAACTACTTGTTCCAAGTATGTGATTTCTGGTTTCACATCTTCTAGAATGATTTTCACACATTTGTTAGTTTACCCTGTTGAAACAAAGTCCAGATCCATAACTCCCAAGTCTTCATTAACCAAGTCTGCCCATCATCTCCCTTGAGTGGTAGGAACCTGAGGAGCACCACCGGACATCCTTTGAAGCCTCCTCCTCGTGCCTTCCATCTTTAGATGTTTCATGGTCAGAGGTAGTCGTTACATGAGAAGAAGCACTACTAAGTCTTGCATCACCAGAAGGATGAACTTGGGTTGATTGTTGTGGTGGATTTTGGGGGTTGTGCAATTTTTTTGAGTTTTGGGGGTTTGGGTAGTTACTATTCCATTATTGGTTTGAGGTGTTACTGTTCCATTGAATCCTGTTCTAGTCACGCTATCATTTGTGTTTGGTGGAGTTTGTACAGCTGCAGTAGCTTGTCCTCGTCGTTGACCTCGACCTCCGCGTTGGCCTTGAGCATGGCGGCCACGGCCTCTCCCTACTAGATGGCGCAAGTTAGCAAGGGTTGCTTAACGTGCACTGAGAGAAAACCCTAGATCCAGCTCATCTCTATCATCCAAGGCTTTCAAATATTAATAATTGCGATTGGAATTGTTGTTCATATTTAATGCTATTAAACGATCGTTAGCGTTTGAAGCCTATTTCTCTTTCAACTAAAAATCCAATTGAATAATTACTGCAATTTAATCATGTTGTGGTTAGATATCAGCAACTTCGATGATTTCAATCATACTAGTATTTCAACTAATCAGAATTGAGGTTACAAATGAGGTTCATATTTACCACTATCAAACGATCGTTAGCGTTTTAAGCCTATTTCTCTTTCTGTTGACGAATCAATTGAAATGAATTTAGAAAAATAGACTACATTTTATTAGGTATAAGTAATATGGATCATTTCAATCATACTTGGCTTGAATAAGGCAAGAATTTTGGTCACAATTGCTTTTCATATTTAAAGCTATTAAGCTATTGCTCGCGTTTTTAGCATATTACTCTTTGAATTAACGAACCCATTGAATCTACTTTCTAAAATGGAAATACTTCATGGCTGAATAAAAGTTGATCATTTTAATAATACTCTTCTTTCAAGTGAAATGAATTACGCTTGCAGCTGCTTTTGATATTTAACGTTTTTTGACGATCGTTAGTGTCGTAAATGTATTTCTCTTTCAATTGGCAAAGCAATTGAATTTTTTTTTTTTTTTTTGAATTGGACCATGTTCTTGTTAGATACCAAAAACTTTGATAATTTCATTCGTAATATGTTTTCAAGTAATATGAATTGCGGTTTATTACTCTAACAACATTCAAACAAATTCCACAAAATCCAGTTCAATCAATTCATCAGCTATCTGAGAGAATTTTCTCTCCTTCTTCATTCTGGTTCAGTGATGATACCAGGAAAACTCAAAGATTCTATGAACTAATTCTAGTTGACTCCAAATCAGCCATTTTCACTCATAAAACTAGCCAAAGTCATTCAAACCCAAATCACATTTCTTTTTCCAAATGTATCATTCAAAAAGTCCTATCACCTAGAGAATGGGGACATCCATTCCAAGAAAGACAGTTCTATGTTAATTTCATTCAAAAATCCTACAACGACCATGATTATAGAATGGCCTGGTTTAGGACTTTCTTCTATCGACCATTTGACCATTCTTGGTTTTTCAAAATTAATCAGCTAACTATCTCTTTTCCAATCAGGTTTTATGAATGGTGGGAATATTTTTGTCCTACTCCGGAAATTCTACCTCCTCCAGCCAAACAAGCATGGCTACATTATAAAACAAATACCAAAGGAGATGAATACCCAAAACTTGTTTCATGGTTTATAGAATTTCAAATTTCTTGGATATTCTGTTGGAGCTTCAAATACCATCAGTTTTTCCAGCCTCCTTTGCCACTTTCCATGGTCAGGGAATTAAAAATTAAATGGTGAGATCAATTTGATATCAGATATTGCTCTATTGACAATGTCCAAAACTGGTTAGAAAATGGACAAAAAGCAATATTTGGTTCACCTTCCACTCTAAAAATTTCTCCAACACCCAAAGCCAAATCTCCTTCCCAATCAAGTTCAAGTCAAAGCTCCCTTTCCAAAGAACAAATGAAATTATTCAAAATCCTTGAGCAATCCCCAAAGTTGGCCAAGGAATATGTCAAATATCTTCAAGTAAAAGATGACGATGATGACACATCATCCGAAGGATCATCAACAAAAATATTAATGGATTCTCAGGATCCGTTTGATGTATAAAAAAAAAAGTCAAAACTACTGTTCAAACTTTCCTGCTGTTCAACAAAGAAGACGCCCAGTTTCTGCCGACAGTTTCAAACCACAATTTCAAGATACATATTTTCAAAAGAACCGGCCTTTATCCCACCGACAATTTTGAAGGATCAGGATTTTGCTGACATTCAAAGAACAATTCAGATTAAAAGCAAACAATGACTCAAAAGGACAATTCAAGTTCTATAAATGAGAGGCTTCCCAGCAGTTCAAGTATAGAGAAAGAATTACAGACTTCTCTTCTCTTTTCTTAAGTACACAGATAATCCTCATTGTACTTCTTACCTCAAAAATCTCCATTGTAATTTAGCTTTCATTTTTAAACACTGTAGTACAAATTTCTGTACGAAATACAAGATTTCAATTTCAAGTTCAGTTTTAGTATACAGATCTATTTCAAAGTAAGTGCTCATATCTACTCCGTCTTTCCTGCATCGGTCCTTCCCATCTTGGTATCAGAGCCATTGTAGACGTAGGAGCATATCCATATACATACTCTAGATTATGTCTTACAGTTAGAGTGTTGGTAAGACGTTGGTAAGCTGTGTAAAGCTGTTG
Source organism: Kewa caespitosa (assembly GCA_900322205.1). NCBI lineage: Eukaryota > Viridiplantae > Streptophyta > Magnoliopsida > Caryophyllales > Kewaceae > Kewa > Kewa caespitosa. The sequence goes on along the minus strand of ONZA01015974.1, from coordinate 8,638 downwards.
GTCAGCCTTAGGTTTTAGGTGGTCCCAGTAACAGTGTTCCTGTTGTTCCCTGTCTT
>ONZA01015970.1:19960-30436 GCA_900322205.1 Kewa caespitosa | reverse complement strand
GAGAGAGAGAGAGAGAGAGAGAGAGAGAGAGAGAGAGAGAGAGAAGGAGAATGTTCTGCACATGGTTGTCTACTTACCTATTCGAGGAGGACACCACCCTCCAAGTACATGGGTTTCCTTAAAAGAAATCAACAGTACAAAAAATAAAAGTGCATGGTACACGCCCTTTAAGAATTCCTTTCAGGGACATTCACATAAAAACAGAACCATGTCCCGTCCACGCGACTAATGGCAAGGTCTAATACCATGACTCTTATTTCTTCCTATACCAATTGCACAAAAAGAGAAAATTAAGGCATACGGAAGGTCTTCACATTCTTCCTCGCCTTAAGTATCCCCTCACAAAAAATAGGCCCATGCCTCGTCCATGGCTATGTCTTAGATAAGACCTCCCAATTTCTCTTTGCACCAAAAGAAGAAAATAAAAATTCAAACAAGAGAAAGAACCAGAAAGGTCTTGATTATACCATCAAGTTGTCGAGTCGCTTTCCCATCCATTCAAAAAGAATTGCTTCTCGTTATGCTTAGAAAGCCCGCTGGATCGATCATCCTAGAGAATGCATCTAGGCAAAAATTAAGGCAATTCAAAAAAATATTGAACTACATTTGGCCTAATTCCCATTCGGATACGTAGAAAACCTCTCACATCCGAGGTTCGGCCAAAATCATTCAAAAAAGAGCCTTCTCAAAATGGCCATTGGCGCAATCCGTCAATGTTTCAATACTATTATTTGCAACCCAAAGAATCCTTGAATCCAAAGGACTTGGACTTGGCATTCACACCCATTTTCGTCAACAATCTTTACCTTCGATCTCATGGAAACATCAAAGATTACCCACTCACCTACAACACAAGCTCAGGCTTCATTACATGCTCTCCGCCAAGAGCCCAAAGCTCATCCATTACGAATACACCTTGAGCCCCAGCCTCACCACACCACCTCAAACTCATTTAAACATCACCATGGACAAGCCAAGTCCATTAAAGCCTTTCACCTTGGACAAGTCAAGTCCATTCAAATATCACCTTGGACAAGCCAAGTTCGATTGAGCCTTTAGCCTTAGGATAAATATACTTTAGGCTCTCTGCACCTTCACCCCTACACTACATGAGCATCTCATCTCATAAGAACCACCATCTCCACACAACAAAGTTATACCCGTTAGGAAAATAAATAACGCTTAATTAGAGCATTTCATGTGAAGGTGACTCACACAAAAAAACCAATAAAAATGAGTCATGCCTCAAGCATGCTAGCCAAACAAGGTCGCATCATCGACCACATCACATGAGTTCAGCATCTCTCCTACAATGAACAAATTGTGTTACTAAAAAAAGAAAAAAGGGCCATCAAAGCTCAAAAAGACACATGACGCCCACCATGACAAGCATACTGGGAATCTTACCTAACACATGGCGTTGGTGGTCAGATGAACCAATATGCAACCAAGGCATCTTTACCTTATGCATGTCATACAAAAAGAGCTCAAGACATGAGCTAATGCTAGCAATTCCATGCCTTAAAAAAAAAAAAAAAAAAAAAAAGCAATCACTTATTGCGCACTTGCAATGCATGGCATAAAAAAAAAATCATTCCTTTTTGGCTCAACTAGTAAATAAAGGATGTAAAATCATTCTGATCTACACGGTCAATAAAATGCAATTTTGACTCGGGTAGTCAATAAATACCCACATTCATATCATTCTTACTTGGGTAGTCAATAAATAACCACATTCACATCTTTGTGACTCGGGTAGTCAATAAATACAAAAATTCAATCCATGCTGACTCGAGCAGTCAATAAATACCCATATTCAATATATTCTGACTCGGGTAGTCAATAAATACCCACATTCACATCTTTGTGGCTCGGGTAGTCAATCAATACCAAAATTCAATCAATTTTGACTCGGGTTTTCAATAAATACCCATATTTAATCTATTCTGACTCGGGTAGTCAATAAATACAAAAATTCAATCCATTTTGACTTGGGTTGTTAATAAATACCCAAATTCAATATGTTCTGACTCGGGTAGTCAATAAATACCCAAATTCAATTCAATTTGACTGGGGTAGTAAGTAAATACTCAAACATATTTCCAACCTCAGGATGTCGTTAAACTCCATCAAACACATTTTCGACCTTAGGATGTTGATAAACTCCATCAAACACATTTTCAAACTCAGGATGTCGATAAACTCCATAAAACGCATTTCCGACCTCAAGATGTTGTTTAACTCCATCAAACATATCTTCGACCTCAGGATGTCGATAAAATCCATCAAACACATTTCTGACCTTAGGATGTCGATAAACTCCATCAAACACATTTCAGACCTTAGGATATCGTTAAACTCTAACAAACACATTTCCGACCTTAGGATGTTAATAAACTCCAACACGAAATTATCATCCGACCGTAGGATGTCGTTTAACTCCATCACAAAACTCTTCCTCCATTTTAGCATGACCTAGGACGTCATTAGAAGCCGGTATCAGCCTTTATGAAGGATAAAGGGCATATACCCTAATCTTACGTTTTTAGCTACCCACATGATAAGCTAAGTGCATTCTACACTTGCAAAAGACATACTTTGACCTTCGCCCTTCTATGCCTAGGTCATAGTGGGGACTACTGTTGACACCAAAATAGTGTCCCCCAAATAACCCTATGACGATAAATAGCCTACGGTATTGTTCCCGGATATTTCTAATAAGGGAAATAATAAAAAAAAAAACAAAATGTTCCAAAGTCAACTAAAGTTAAAGGGCAAAAAGGTCATTTCACCTTACCCTTGAAGCTTGTAGATGCTTCCCCTAGGATTCCCAGCCAAGGGAAGCCAGAAACCTAACGGATGAGAGAAATCATGAGCCAGCAATTAGGGGCATAATCGTTGCCCACCCAAGGATTTGCTCATAATCGCCCAGCTCCCAGCGAATTTCATGATATTCGTTGGGCTATTCAGCGATTTTCTCACATATCGCTGTCTGTTGGGTCTCCCCTGACCGTTGCAACCCTGGTGCATGGTTCAACTTCCAACGAATAACTTCTTATTCACAGAGTGCTGATGGAACATGGGCATAATCGCTTTATGCTGCAGCGAATTTCTTTATATTCGCTGGGCCAAGTGCATTAAATTTTTTACTCCTATATAAACCCATGCATTAAACTACGCCATTATAATCTAATCACACCCTAAACTCTGTCAAAAAGAACCCTGCAACCAGAAAGCATTCTCCACAAATTTTAGCATTTTTATCAGCCTACTTTATACATTTTTCTCGGAGCAAAAAACCACAAAATAGCCATAAACACAAAAAAAAAAACCCAAAAATACATAATTTCGCGTATAAGGATTTCCGGTGATAATCCCGACCAAATGTTGACTCCTGAGCGTCCTCCCCTCCTAAGGCACTCCTGAAAACGGGAGTAGTGATTTTTTCGTATTTTTATTCTCTTTATTTTATTTTCTTTCTATTTATGTTCCAAAATCGGAAAAAGTAATAATTCAATATTTTTTCTTTAATTATAGACATATATTTTTTCTAAAAAAAAGTCCTGTCATGCACATGTATTTTCCATCTTTTTCAAGTCATGAATTTAGGGCAATAACAATTTAATGATAATTTTCCTGAATAAAATGACCTTATTTCACTTTATGTATATATATATGTATATATATGTGTGTGTGTGTGTGTGTGTGTTTTATTTATTTATTTTAATGTTTATTATTTATTTTTATTATTTTCGGTTTCAACATTTTAGGTTTGTTGTACATTCTGCCTCATTTTCATTTTTTTTATTTTTGGCCTTTATTTATTTTTTATTTATGTTCTTTGTTTTCGGAATTTTCTTTTCTTTTCTTTCTTTTTTGCATTTTTCTTATTTATTTTTATAAAGTCATTTAATTCTGGAAAGTAGTAATTCAATATTACTTTTTAAGATTGTAAGACTTAGATCTTTATATTAATATTAAATACAGTATATATTAATTTAGTTGCCATTCTTTAACGTTTTAATCCCATGGACATATTTATCTATTTATTTGGTTGATTATGGACAAATGAAAGATGCATGTTTAATAAGTAATTACCTAAATAAAGTGAATGATGAAACAACTTAGAAAACCTTTAGGATTAAATCACTTGTGGAACAAAATCGAAATACAATGTTCTAATTCTCAAGTAGTGGTCGTTCATAAGAACGAGCAATTTCGATGCATTGCACATCTAATTTGTTCCATTGCCGCTGAATCCAGAATTTCGTTAAAAGACTAATGGAGTCAAAAGACGGTTTCCTTATTTTCCTAAATAAGGTGGCAACTCCAAGCACCCTATTTGTGACATTTCGTGCATTACAAAAAATAACAATTTTAACCTCATAACACGCACTTTATTCATTGGGGGGTACGCGCGACTTATTCAGCTTCTGCATTGTGCATCTGTTGTGTGGGATGGCCGTGGCTCCTACATCGATCGATTGAGCCAAAAAAAGAAAATTTCTTTTTTTTTAGATTTTTTTTTTAGATTTTGGAACTGACCGTCTAGGTTAGATTTTTTCCGAACTGTACGAATTTGAACTGTCCCGCACTCAATTACCCGCGTATATTACAGTAATCGAGCACTTTGAATTATATAAAACAAATAGATGGGCGCCAAAAGGAAGACTTTTGAACGGCCGCTTGAGAGGGGGCCAGCAAATATTCCTTGATTCGTTGGAGGCCCAGAGCGAATTTCTTGAAATTCGCTAGAAAGCAATTTAAGCTGGGAGGCATAATGCATCCTAGACTCATTACGCCTCTTCAAGTTTGCAGTTTTTCAGGTTTTCTCTCCCAAATTTTTATTATTTTCGCTCAAATCTTCTTCCCCACTCATCTAAAGCTTGTCTTCTTTGATTCCTAGCTTGAAACTACCACTCATCTGTTTTCATTCTCGAGAAATTAGCTCAATTGTAGTGATAGCTCGTTTGAGGATGGGTTTGAAGAAATGTTTCCATTTCTTCGCATTCTTTGTGACTATGATGGTCGTAGGCCCTATTGATGGCGCGAATGACGAGGAGGAGGCCTAGGTGGGGCCGATTCATTACATCTTTTAGGGTAGTCCAAGGAGAACTTTGGGTCGGTGATTGGTTCGTCCGGCGTGAATGGCACTCGAACTTGGAGTGGGATCCCTCGATGCTCTTGTTTGACCCCTATGACTGGTTATCCTACCAAGTGTAAGTCTCGAAGCTTTACACTTTGTAGTTTTGCAATGTTCGTGGATGTGTGATGATTTTTTATGTATATGTGAGCATGTGATGCACTTGGGACGTAGTTTTGGATATGTATGTGATGTATGTGTATAGGTTGGTGAGGAATGGTTGCTGATATGCATTAATTTCACAAAATCATGTGTTCTTGAGTCACGCACGCCAAATGTTCGACAAAATAGCCCTTAGAGTTTTCGTCGATTTCTTGTTAGAAAATGCACTTGTTACGGCTCGTATTATGTTCGTCTTGCCATAAAACATTGAAATGAACCTATTGGCTTGTGTTTTTATCTCCTTAGCATATGTTTCATGTCATGTTTGTTTGGTTTTGTTTTGTAAAGTGTCGAATTAATCGTCGTTTGCATGCATAGGTGTACTTACTTGTTGCCCATTATATTTTTCGAGCTATTTTTGTTGCTTAGCTTGTGTTATGTACGTGCTCTTCTCATAGGACGAGAGGGCGTACTTTAGTGGTTATAGTGGTATAGGCAAAGTTATCACCACGCACCAATCACTTGTGAGGGCTCTCGGTGACGATGGCGTCGCCCGCTTTGAGGAGACCGGGTTTAGCCCTCTGTTTCATTCACTTTGCAGCTGCGAGTATGTGATCTTGTCGGTCGTTCGGGCTCTCGTGGAGCACTTTTGGGATACGACCAACACTTTCCACCTTACGATGGGCGAGATGACGATCACGCCATTGGAGTTTGGGTTGATCAGCAGTGTCAGCCTCATAGGCGATCCGGTTCCTTTCGATGGTTCTTTTTGTCTCGAGCGTCTGAAAGCCATGTTGGAGGCGGACTTCGTACGACTTGCATTCCCTAACGATGGAGCCATACCCTACTACGTCTGTAGGGACGTCCTTACACACCATCTTGGGGCCTTGACGCTCAACCAGACAGTGTAGCTCTTTGTCGCCAATCTCCTTGCTTGCACCTTGTTTACAGAGAACAGTAGTCGTCTCTACTTCTCTTACCTCCCTACACTTGATGACGTTGGAAGAATCAGCAATTACAACTGTGGTGCACCCGGCAATGTAACCCTGGTAAAGTACTTGAGGCAAGGATGCCGTCAAGTGAAGAAAAAGGGCATTCTCCTTGGTGGGTGCTGGAAGGTGATTGAGGTAATGCCTCTTATAGCCTCGAATTTCCTTATATTTTCTTTTTATTTTGAGTTACTAACTCTCCTCTTATGTGCAGATATGGTCCTACGAGCAGTTTCTAGTCTTTGGGCTGCGATGTGACGAGCTCCGAGCTGTTTTTGATTCTTACTCGCTGGTCTTCGAGATATCGTAACACACCTAGAGAGCTTCCTCTTCCGAAGAAAAGGGAAATGCTGAATGAGTTCGCTGCTCTCTAGGTATACATGGTTTGCATATATTTTATGTTTTGTGTGTTATGCACTTTATTTTTAATCTAATGTTTCTTTTCTTTATTATCAGGTGTCCTATACCCCTTCGTCAGATGTAACCGGCGTCCCATATGGGGTGCTCCATGTGATTCGGTGGTACGATCTAAAGAGGATCCTGTTCGAGGGCCCCTTTGGTCTCGTGTGGTTTCTCGGTGAACGAGTGATTCAACAGACCATTGAGAGGTTTGAGGTTCCTCAGGATCCTTCGGACTCCGTCTAGTGCATTAATTGTCTCACTGACAGGGAGTTTAAGGTGGCTACACAAGGTGCTTAGTTCTCGTACTTCATCTAGAAGCTGGGTGATGACAACCCGACCCTCGCTTACCAGGCGTTCTGCGGCGAGCGTCTAATGCCGGCCACTCTCCTTTTATTGTGGCAAGCGTTCGTTTGGCCTTCTTGCTTTGCTTGCATTAGATGAACTCAAACTGAGTTTCTTATCATTTTAGGGCGTAGATCGCAATCCGGTACCGACTCGTCTATCAGCCACTGGACGAGTCGAGGACGGGATAACGAGTGTGAGTAACTTTCGCTTGCCTGAGCGTCTGTTTTTTTTATTCAATTTAAGTGGTTGCATTTCACTAACGAATTTTTCTTGGTTCGACCTTGCCCATGAACCCGAAGGAGACCAAAGTTACCCTGAAGGTCGTCTTCGCCATGAGAAAGCATATCTGGTGTCTCTTCACCTTGAGCTAGGCTTCTCGTACTCTTGAGAGAGAGGTGTATCGCTGTGCTATTCCCTTATTATTTTTTAAACGTTATGCTCTCTTGGGCTGATTTTACCAATTTATCCATGTAGGGTGTCGTGCAACCTCAGCATGGACCACCAGTGAGAGTGCCAAGGCCTCAGGCGGGTCGTTCGCGACAGAAGGGTGGTCATGCCTCTTAGCATCAGGGTTTGAGCCGTTCAGCCCACACGATCGAGGGTTGTGGAAGCGGTTCTTGCCCGCAGCCTTGAGTGCAGGAGTAGGCGAGGGATCCAGAGTCCGTGGGCGACTACGATGTTGACTCGGTCGTCCTTCCCACCAACCAACAGATGGCGGATCTGAACGTGATCTTAGAGGTGCAGCAGAACAACCTAGAGGCGGGACCCAACTGCAAGAGGCGTCCCGGCTCGTCGCCTCGTGGCAGTGATTAGTAGGCTGTCCTATGTAGATTACGAATCCCCAAGGGTCTTTTGAACTATCCTTTTCTGCAAAGGAAATGTTTCTAATAAAGCAACTAATTTTATTAAAATTGTTCGTCATGAACTCACATGCATATGAAAATGGTATAAAAGAATAAAAATTTACAAAAATATATACAAACGAAGAATAAAAAGAAATATAATTAAAATAAGAAGACAGAATAATAATTAATGTACACATTGTAACAAAATATTCCCACGGACATACTTATGTACAAAAATGAATAAAAATGAATTGAATTTAAAAATATCAATAAAATGAAGTGCATTTACAAAGGGGGCAAAGGATTGAAGGGTGAAACGGAAAATTAAGTCCTAAGCCCAAACTAACTCAAGTTGAGTGAATGGTCACTCCAATATGACGCTCTACGACTAGCGAATATGAAAAAATTCGCTTGGAGGCCAGTGAACATGATGGGTATTGCTGAGCGCACAACAATTATGCAGAAAAATCCTGGGTGGCTCAACGAAAATGTCCATAATCGCTGGGCCATGTCCCAGGCCTGATGCTTCTTTTTTCCTTTGTGAGCATTTCTGCATGTGTAACTATAAAATGATGGTTGTGCATGGAAGAACACTTCACTCAGACTTTGAAATTTCTCAAATTTCTCTATTTCTCAACTTTTCTACGCTAAAAACAACCCAAACTTATGGCTTATCTCTTCAAAAAGTCCTTTGATTCATGGATGAACTCAATGTCCATGGAGGAAAGGAAACGTGTAAGCATCTTCAATATCACAATTTTCTTCACCCTCAAACAAGTAAAGCTTGTTTGGGTTCTCGTAAGGGCATCCATAAAGTTTTGGATGCCCGGCCTTCATGTCTTCCGCCTAGGAGGGACCAAAGAGTTGTGTCTTTTGGTGGAGGAGTTTTCCGCAATTTTGGGCATTCCCCCAAACATCAACATGGCACTTCCCATGTTGGGTGATAACTTTAAATCCTTGTATGAGGATTCTCTTTGCCTTAATCTGGAGAAGGCTAGAGACATTCTTGACGGGGATCACTTCAACTTTCTCAAGGTGATCGAACACTTCTCTCCTCCTCCCTTACAGAATGATAGTAGACCAAAGACGTTCCGTTGTTGGGCCTTTTTTTTGTGTCTCCTACGCCGATGGTATGTGCTTCTATTCCACATGTCGTCAAGATGATGGAGGAAAAGGTGTAGTCCGATGGCCCTCGTCGTGGGAGAAACACTTGCTTGCTTAGATCGCTTGGTGCATGAAGAGGATGGTGACTTCTTGGGAAATCCTCTTCTTCTTCAAGTGAGTCTTAATGCCTCTTTCTTTTTCTACATGCTTGTATTTTCGATTATTGATTCTCTCTTTGTTTGTCTTTGTGGATTTGGCTTTTATAGCACCTTTGGTTGGTGAACAAACCGGATGCTCTCATCGCCTATACGCAGAAGCAATTATTGTCTTACAAATGCTTATATGAGGAGAAGGCTCTTACTGAAGAGGGAACCCGACCGTTTGTTGGCAGGTCACGTGGTGGCACCTTACCACCATGCTTTGATGCGTGGAGGAGATACCCCATAGTCGGGTAGTAAGTCTTACCCATCTCTTGATGTTTTACCTCACTCACGTTATGTGTCAATATGGACTAGCCCAACACATCCCTAGGAAAGACACAATTGTCCAACCTGAGGTAAAGTTGAGTGTTAGACAATTGGAGATTTGGGGTAACTATTGCAAAGAGCATCCGAGTTGGGTAGTGCCCCGTAACACTTTGTCTCCATTTGTGACGAGACATTATCTTGAATGGATGATCTCCTACGACCCAAATAAGCGCAAGGAGTCGGGGGATAATGAGAGACAAGGGTTGAAGAAGCAATCACCTCCACCTAGCCAAACCCAGAAGAAACCTCTTCCGCCACCGAAGAAAAAGGCGAAGGCAAAGCCCCCAGTTTTGAAGGTTGGTCCCGCAAATGAGGTGCCTCCTTAGAGGAGGAAGAAGACGCACTTGGTTTGGCATCCCAAAGATGAGGCAGGCACAAGCGCGGCTCCCCCGAAGGACTGTCGTCCTCCCAAGGAGCAGGAGGAGTAGGGCATAGGTCGTTAACTAGGATTTTAGAATGATGTATTTTTTCGGATTCCCACTCTAAGAATGGTTTTTTTTTTGTCATTTTGAAATCTTTGTAATTTTGACTTATCAACCAATGAATTAAAAATCTTTCTTATATCATCTCTTGTTTATTTATTGCTTCCATTTTCCATCAATATTTGCATCACTCTTAATGTTTTTTGCACATTGAGAACAAGAATTCATTCTGTTTGCATTTTTTTTTGAACACAAAAGCTAGTACCCAGCGAATTTCAAAAAAATTGCTAGAGGGCCAGCGATCATGGGCTAAAGTAATGAGCCACCCAGCGAAATTGCACAAATTCGTTGGGCCGAAGCCCAAATTCTTTTTATTTTTTGCGTATTGTCTTTCTTTTTCCTTCCCATTTATTCCATAATATTTTATGGAAATAAAAGAATGTATTTTCCCAGAAAATAAAATTTACTAATGGTGTGTTTGGCAACTTGAATTTCAAAATTTGGATTTCAACAGAGTAAAACTTCTTCAAGTCTCCTATGTTTGTGCATTTGAAATCCTACACATGTGGGAAAACAAGTAGAGAGAGAAAGATTTCC
>ONZA01015970.1:7833-19573 GCA_900322205.1 Kewa caespitosa | reverse complement strand
TGTCATGGTGGGGGGTGTCATTTGAAATCCAACAAATTTGTGGCTTTGTAAGAGGCCATGGATTTGGATGAAATCCAAAATTGAAGTTTTCTTAGTCACCAAGCGGAAATTCATTACAAATCCCTGATTTCAAATCAAGTTCCCAAACACATTATAAGGTTTAAATGAACATTGAAAACCTTAATAAATTACATCATTTATGCTCCATAATTATTGTTAATCTTTATGATTTCTAAAAAGAGAATTTATTTTCTAAAATCATACTCTTTTTTTGTTGGTCGAAATCATGTTTGACAATTTGGAGCCAAAGTAAAATCAAAGCCCGAATCAGTTCCTACTATGGGCATAGCCTAAAGCATAGTAGAGACTTTGAATTTACAATATGGGCATAGTGTTAAGCATAGCGCATTTTGCCAACGTGTGTCTTTTTCCTTATGGAAACGGAAATGTTTATCATATTTTGGAATGAGCTGGGCCCTTGCGGGTTACCTACGTGTCTGAATGGGAATTAGGCCGAACGTAGTTTAAATAAAGTGATTTAAATGATGTTGAGTTTTAGAATTTAGGCCAGGCCCTCGCGGGTTACCTACATATCTGAATGGGAATGAAGCCAAACGTAGTTCAAGATGATAACGGATTTGTTTTGGATTTTTTTTTGCCTAATATTATCATGGATAACATACGGGAGTTGAACGATTATTAAACTTAGGAATTATGCGTAAAACTTCTTAAGTTTGTCTAAATTAGTTAGTTTGGAAAACTCTATTCCTTATAGATCCATTATCAAGACCGCTCCTTCAGAAAGGATTTTCTTGATTATGTACGTTCCCAACCAATTCGGGCTAAGCTTACCATGTTGGTCTTGTATAGGCGCTCGGTTTTCTTTCTAAACCAAGTCACCTTCTTTTAACGATCGTGGTCATATCTTTTTATTGAAAGAACGAGCCACTCTTCTTTGATATATTTGAACATTTTGCATGGCGTTAAGGTGCCTTTCGTCTAGTAAGACTAAATGCTCGTATCTTCATCTTACCCAGTCAGCCTCGGGAATGTCACTCTCTAGAACAACCCTAAGGGAAGGTATCTCGACCTCAATAGGAAGGACTGGCTCCATTCCATAAACAAGTGAATAACGGGTTGCACCTGTGGATGTCCCCATGGTACTCCTACCCATAATGCGAACAGAAGTTTGCTAGGCCAATCCTTATAGGTTTCGCACATCTTCTGGAGAATAGTCATTGTTCTTATTGGAAGCCTCGACAACGCCATTGGTTTGTGGCCTATAAGGTGTGGACCCATGATGTTGTATCTTGTATTGTTGCAAGAGATCCGCAGTTTACTTTTTGAAGTGGGACCCATGATCAACAATTATCTCATGTGGGACTCCATATCGACAGATCATATTATTTTCATTTTACTTCATAACTTGTTTGGAAGTTAACTTCGAGTACGATGCTACTTCGACCCACTTCGTGAAGCAATCGATGGCCACAAGGATGTAATCGTGTCCTTCTGTGATCGTAGGACTTATTTTACGAATAATGTCGATTCCCCAGGTTGAGAAAGGCCATGGGGAAGTCAAACCATAAAGTGTTGAAGGCGCTACATGTTGTAAATTCGCATGGATTTGGCATTGCCTGCATCTCTGCACATACTGGCTACAATCCTTTTCCATTATAGTCCAATAATAGTCTTGCCTTATGATTTTATTTGTGAGTGTGCGCCCGTTCATATTCGGGCCACGTACTCCTTCATGCACTTCACCCATTATTTGTTTCACCTGTTCTTCGTCCAGACAAAGAAGGCTAACTCCATATGGGGGTTTCTAGTATATTTTGTCTTGGTATACCGGAAATTGTGCAGCGAAAAGGGGAATGGCCCTTTGTACTCACGGGTCATCGAATTGGTTCTCCTGTCTCGGAGGGTAGGTGTAGTGGATTTTCGAAAAGTTTTCGGCTACCTTTTCTATATGGGCTTGATCAAGAGCCAAGCTCTCATTCTTGATTTTCCACTTTTTTGAGATTTGGTTAACGATTAGGGTTGAATCTCCGTACACCCTAAGGGTTTTAATCCCTATGGCTACTGCGGCTTGTAATCTAACAATGCAAGCCTCGTACTCTGCAGCAATATTAGTGACTTCGAAGTCAAGTTTCACGGATAATGGGGTGTGTGCCCATCAGGTGAGACTAGCAATACCCCTACGCCATAGCCTCTTTGATTTGATGCCCCGTCAAAGTACATGAGCCAGGTCTTGGTATCTGCCGTCATGATAAGCTTAACAAGAAATTCATACTCTTCTCCATTTTCTTGACCTTTTATGGGGTGGTCAACCGAATATTTAAAAATGGCGTTCCCCTTGCTGCTTTTCATGTATTTGTATTTGAGGTCAAATTCGAATAGCATAACTGTCCAACAAGCTATCCTTCCCGTCAGTGTGGGTATCAGGAATATATGCTTTGATGGTTCTTGTCGAGACCTTATAAGAACTTGATGATTGAGCATATAGTGTCTCAGTTTTTTAGTTGCACATACCATGGCGAGACACATCTTTTCTAAAGTGGAATAGCGTGTCTCATACTTGAGAAACTTATTACTCAAGTAATGTATAGCCGTTTCTTTCTCATCGACTTCTTGGGCTAGCATGGTCCCCATTACCGTTTCTTTACCAGTTAGGTATAATATGAGCGGTACGCCTAGCATCAACTGGACCATTATTGGCGGATTGGAAAAATAGTCTTTAATTTTGTTGAACGCCTTCTGACATTGGTCGTCCCATTCGACCTTGATAATCTTCTTTACATTTTTTAATATAGGTTCGTATATAATTGTCAATTTGTTTATGAATTGACTAATATATTGAATCCTTCCTAGGCAACCTCTTATTTCTTTTTCAGTTTTCGGGGGAGGCATTTCGATAATTGCTTTGATCTTTGAAAGATCAACCTCGATTCCCCTAGAACTTACTATGAAACCTAAGAGTTTCCCTGATGTGACACCAAATGCACATTTTTGTGGGTTAAGTGTTATATTTTATTATCTCAATCTTTTGAAAAATTGATGGAGATTGGGTGTATGCACTTTTCGACTACGAGACTTGACTATCATGTCATCTACGTATACTTCGACCTCTTTATGCATCATGTTATGTTAAAGGGTTTGTGCTTTTCTTTAATAAGTTGCTCCGACATTTATCAACCCAAAAGGGATGACACCATAGTAATACGTTTCCCATTGGGTTATGAATGTTGTTTTTAGCATATTTTCTTCGACCATTAGGAGTTGGTTATATCCGCATAACCGTCCATGAAGGATAAATGCTCATGATCCGCGGTATTGTCGACTAGGACATCGATGTGGGGTAAGGGAAAATTTTCTTTGGGACAAGCTTTGTTTAAATCTAGAAAGTCGACACACATCCTTACTCGTCCATCTTTCTTCAGGACGGGTACGATGCTGGCTACCCATTGTGGGTAATCGGCCACTACAACAAATCCAGCGTCGAGTTACTTTTCTACCTCTTCCTTTATCTTTAGGGCCCACTTTGGTTTCATACTCCTAAGTTTTTGCCTAACAGGTTTCGCATTAGGGAAATGTGGGATTTTGTGCTCGGCAATGGATCGATCAATTCCCGACAAGTCCTTATTGGACCATGGAAAGACATCTATAAATTCCTTTAATCGGCTATTTAGATCGGATCTTTCATTCGGAGTTCGGCCAATTTCAACCTCTTGAGGATTATCGTTAATTCCCAAGTTAATTGTCTCGATATCTTCAATTATCGAGGCTTTTTGTTCATGCTCGAGCATGGCCAGCATGGCCGGCATGAGTGACTTACTGTCAGTAAATTCATTAGTAACAAAACAATCCAAGGAGTAAGTGGAATCATCATTCATTTTATTGATATTGTCCAAGAGTACATCAATGGAAGGATCATACACTTTGGGGATGGGGGAGCCTAGCTTCCTAATCCTCTCTAAAGGAGAGTGTCATACACTAGCATCAGAATCAGAATCGCCAGAGCTACTAGAATCTAAGTCCCTCCAATCGAACATAGGTCCTTCTTCTATCGTGAAGCTGAACCTGCGCCCGTCGGAAGTTGTCCACTTGTAGGTGCGGCACTATCCCTCGCTTATCCTTGTGGCGGGTGCAATTACCTCGGAGGGGTCAAAATGTTGGTTCTAGATGGAAAGAACTACGTCGTCGTCTTCTCATGCCGTGATCTTCTCTTGCCCGAGAAGGAGACCGAATGCATTGTGAGATGAAGGTTGAGCCCCATAAAGTGAGGGTTGGTCCAAAAGCTTTGGGATTTCATTTTCATGAAGGTTGCAATCCTCAAATATTTCAAATCCTTGGATTAATGTGCCTTCTTCTCTGAGGTAATGTGGCTGGGAAAATTCGTTGTAAGGGAGTCGCGTGCGTGAACGCATAGCCCATTAAGGGTTTGGGGATGAATGAGTTTAGGGCTATCAAAGGGAGTGCCTTCTCGTATGGCCCTTTTTCGTCTTGACTCCCTCGACATCGATTCTTTGATTTCATGAATCAAGGGAGCGTAGCCTAAGCCGAACGAGAGGTTCGTGGATTGTGCCCACCAAAAAACTCGGGCCCGGGGCATGCTTTCCTAAACCCATCCCGGTCATGTAGCCTTGTTTCTGAAGGATGGCATTGACATGGAGGTTGGAATGAGGATCAATGTCGAATGGAACTTGTTCGTCCTCAATAGCATTTATTTTGGGGTTGAAGCCCCAAAAGTCCTCATCTTCTTCACCATGGTCTATGTTTGAGACAGGAGTCTCTGATGTGGTGACCTTCATTTGGTCGTCCTTGATCATAAGGACTTTCCCCTCTACAACAATCTTTAGTTTCTAGTGAAGGGTGGATGGGATGACATTTATGCTATGTAACCAAGGTCGTCCTAAGAGAAGGTTGATGGTGGAGGGTATGTCGATCATGGAGAAGGTGACACTTTTTTATATGATACCAGCAGTAACATGGATGCTGATGGTGCCTATCATGCTTCTCTTAGAGTCGTCATAGGCTCGTAAGCCTTGGGACGTTTGTGCGAGGTCATATTGGATGCCTAGTCATTTTGTGGTTCTATGTGGGCATACATTGACCACGGACCCGTTATCAGCGAGTGACATTGGAACATGATGATGGTTACACGTTAGTGGTTTCGACCTTCTATACGTAGGTCCTCATCCGAAAACGTGATCGTGGTGGGCGATCTTTCCTCCGTCAAGAAGCTTACAAGTTGGGAGGGTGACGTTTCGAGCGAGATGTTTATTACATTGAGTTAGGAAAGGAGTGCTTGCCTATTGTCCAGAGACGATGCCAAGAGTTGCTAGATGGTCACGTCGGCTTTCTTTCTTTTGAGCTGTTTTAACAAAGGGTTATCGAGTGGTTCTTGTGCCACTGCCTCCTTGCCCTTATCGGCCAGGTTATCGTTGGTCTGGAATGGACCGTATTTTCTCCGTGATACCTACCCGACCTAGTAAGATTGTCGACTTCGTCCTCCCAAACTTCGTGTTCAGAAAGCCATGCGCTGTCATTAATTTTGTCGCACTTTAGGGATGCATCCCATGCATCCTCTTCATCGCTGTCTCATATACTGTTAATAGTTAAGTGACCATGCGGTGACACGGATTTGATAAGTAAAGGGGGATCAAAACCTAGGTCGTCGTCAATTATAGCGAAATAGGACTCCTTATAAGATACAAGGGGATTTTAATTGTTGTTCGGGGCACGTGCTACCTTAGGTGCTGGTAAGTTGCCATTATCAATAAGGTCTTGGACCACGTGTCTTAAAGTCCAATACTTACCGGTCTCGTGGCCCTTGCCACAGTGATACTTGAAATATTTTGACGTATCGTAGCTCTTAGACCTTTTGTCCTCTGGGACATCATAAGTGGGCCAATTGGCTGTAAATTATTCTATTTTATGAGGCGCTCGAGAGCTTGGATGAGAGTCATGCCCAATGGGGCAAAGGCTCGTCGCTCCGTGCATTGGGGTGCGCCCTCGTGGAGGAAATTCACCTTAGTCAACTTCGCGGTATTGTTCCGCTTGCTGGTGTTCTTATTGTTGTTGCCCTTAGTCCATTTCACTTCTGAAATGGGAAGCTCATCCTCTATAGCAAATCCTACCTCCGTAAGTTAGAGGAAGTTGCTTATGGGTTGGAAAATGATGTGTTTGTTAACCTCGGTCCTCGAATTGCGTATCACAGTACACACTTGGTATATTTTTGTCGGCCCATTCACCATGTGGGCAGCCTTCTCTCACCACCTAGTGAGGAGGGTCATAAAAGCCTCATTTGTGAGGTGTTTTGTGGCTTCTAACTCCCGCATAGTGACGGGAAGCTTGGTATTGTACGAATACTGAGCTAGGAACAGTCGGCTAATATCCTCACATGTTTTGACTCGTTCAGCATCGAGTCCATATACCAACTCTTTGTCACTTGAGGTGCTATCAGTTTCTTTTTCTCGTGGTCTACTAGTGGTTTAGTCAAGAGGTGGTACCCCGACTAAAAGCTGCTAAGCAAACAAACACCCTTAAGGTGACGGTAGTGGTAAAAACCCTAAGATGGGTCCTAGGGTTGTTAGTGCCCATGAGGTTTGGGGTCATCCCTTCGATGTAATGGTATTTTTTGAAAAGCTTATTGTTTTTCGGGACGGTGCCGAATTTTTTCAGTTCACCCTTGATTGGGTCCACTTCCTCAACATTCTTAGTTTCCTGTTGATCCACCTTTGCAGCTAGGTTCTGGATTAGAGTGGAAAGGTCCTAAAGGGTAGGTATACCAGCCATTTCGAAGGTGAGTTGACGTACGAACGGTGCAGGTGTTTACTTGGGTTTGGGAGAAGAACATGATGGGGTAGAGAACGGAGGTGGTGGAGACGATGTCCTACAAAGTCGGTTGTTTTCTCCACGTGTCCAATGAATGGTTCTTTCGCTATAGTTAATTCGGGAGCTAAGTAAGGAAGGTGTAAAGAAGAAAGATCCCATGAGAAAATGGAACACCTAAACTTTTAAGGGAAAAATAAACCGTAAAGCCTTCCAGTTTACTGTTCTGTCCAAATGCAATGCAAAATAAAATGCAAATGTCAAGCAAGCAAATGTGATATGCTCTTCTATGTTCACACCGATGCAATGGCTCTAGTTACCAAAGGTTAAAAAATGTTGGGTTAGGGAAAATAAAGGCTTTCACGACATACGGGGTGCTTACAACGTTATGGAGTCCATAAGCGCCGTAAGTTACCGTTTTTGCTTCCATCGAATGGATGAAAGAAAATGTCGTGAGTGGAGACTCGTTTAATATATGCATGGAGAATCTAATGGACCCTACCACTACTACAGAAAAGGGATACTACGTCACGTTATTTAAGTCGGTTAAGAAAAATATGAAGTAACACAACATGTTGTGGCATTTTCATAACATAAGTGAACTATTTTTACGATGGGTTTTTAAAAAATCCAACGGAATAAGTTTATAACTTCGGTTTTGAAAAACCAACGTAATAAGTCCTTCCTTTTTTACGACGGTCATTTTAAAAATCCAACTTAAAAAGTTAATTACTTTGTTTTTTAAAGATCTAACGTAATAAAGGACACATTTCTCCACTACGGTTGTTACAAAAAAAATGACATAAAAAATCAATTACTTCAGTTTTTAAAAACCCAACATAATAGATTTTTTTTAAGAAAAAAAACACACATTTGAGACACCTCTTTTACTTCAAATTTGATTAACCGTCTTACACTTTTAAAATAATTAAAAAATTAATAAAAAGGTTGTCACGTTCCTGCGAATCACGTACACTACGAAAACCCAATAGTTTCTCCAAAACAAACATTGTTGCACCTTTCTCCTTTCTCCCTCGCCCGTATCTACTGCCCCTGCCACTGCCATTTGATTTTCTCGTCATAGAGCACCACAGTCATGCCAATCACTGTTCGCTCTCCAGTTGTGCCAACTCCGCGATTGTAAGACAAGTATGCTAGTTTAGCAATCAACACCTTGTTTATTTTGTTAACATTTATTTTTTGATGGGTAGGTTATGATCAGAGTTTCACATGCCATTAATTTTTGGTTGAATTGTTCGAGGTTATTACGTAATTGGGGTTGGAAGTGATCAAACATAGATCGACCAATTTTATCTCGTTTGTTTTCCAACAATTAGGTTATGTAATTGTTGAATTTTACAATTCTGGGTTTCCTTACTATTATCATTTTAGGCACCCTTCACTATTATATTATATTTGATTCCGGGTGTTTTCCAACAGTTATGGGTGTGCTTCGTTGTTTTTCTTGGTAATGTATGAACCGGCGGTTAATTCTTTTGCTGTTACTTGGTCATCAATTAGGTGGTTTGAGAAATCTAGTTGCTTTATTTTTGTCAATCAAGTTACCATTATATTTATATCCGATTTGGTTTTGGTTGGGTACTTTTCCAAGTTTCCGTTTTCAAGTTATGTTGATTTTATGTACCGTTCGCCTTGTAACTAAGTATGATTCTTTTTTGGTGTAAAGGTGGGGAGTAGTGGGACATGGGTCTGCTGGTGGGGTGTTGGGTCAGAGGCTTTGCCTGCAAGGGGTGTAAGGGGTCGGAGACAGATTTGTTGTGTGTGTGCATGAGGTCTAATATGGTAGGCAAGAGGTCGGACATGGAGGGCAGGGGGTCTGATTTTGGGGAGGTAGGGGGTAAGATGCTGCTGCCGTGTGTGGCCAAGTGGTGTGCTGTTACTGTTGTGTGTGTAGGGCAAGGGGTCTTGTGTATGTGTGGGGGCAGGGGTCTGCTGTAGCTGCTTCTCTATGTGGGTAGGGGTCTGCTGCTCGTGCTGTGTTTGGGCAGGGGTCTGGTGGATCAATCAAGCTTTTCCAGGTCAGCGATGAGTTCGGCATTTAGATGACCAAAATTAGATGCATATACATCGTGCTTCCAGCCTTGCGTAGCCACCAACAAAGGAATTTGACAATCTCGACAACTATGCAAGTTGGTTGTAGGTGCCCTTTTTGAACATTTATCAATCATTCGGTAGAAATGCTCAAATAGTTGATACTGTTTGAGAGTACAGTACTGTTTTCATGTTGTCGTTTCGAGAATTGGAACGCCATGGTGGTGCTAGACTGCTACTTCCTGTCGGTGTTAATGACATTGTTGTACAGGTTTATGATGATGAAGCAACGAGTATTATAGCTTATGCGCTTGTATCAGCAGATTATCACACTTAAATGTCTCATGATCCCGAGATGAGAAAGGACGGGATTGAATCTGCAGCTTCTTTACCCCCGAATTTCCTCTCACTTCAATAACTAGTTGAAATACCTTCGGGGTCAACGAGAATTTTTAGCTCTTCCAAAGAAAACCTTTTATCAATATCTGGGTTGAGGAATTCCTTCACTTTTGATCCAGCTTCCACCACCAAGGCTTTACATGCCAGAGTATCTTTTGCAGAGAATGGTCCTCTTTGAAAAGTCAAATACACTTCCACCTATTATTATGCAAAACGGTTTAAGGCTTTAAGAAAGATTTGTTTCCCGTCTGATTTGGATTTCATCTGATCTCTAAGCCGTTGTAAGAAGTGGGGTTCACAGGGTCGGAAAAGCAACGTGTTTTTTTTCTAAAACGTTGGATGATAGGTTTATAATCAAACAAGTGACAAAGACAGAGCTGGAGTCATTTATCAAGTTTGAACTACCTTTTTGACAAAGATTTGAGGAACTTATCAGGTACAACTCAGCATAACCTTTCAACAACAGTGTAACTAGTTGAATGTCTGATGCATGTACTAAGTGTTTCTTTTGATCAATTGACTCCAGAAATTGGCATTGTCTTGATATTGTGTGGTTGTCATGCTCTTCTTCTTTCTTGCAAAATGGGCTTGTTTACAGTAAACAAGGCTTAGATTATTGCATACATCATGTGTACAGTAATGTATTGGCCTTGCTTTATTGCAAGGAATCTTTATTCGCATGCTTGTCTTTTTAGTATTGATTACTTTCCATCTCCTGTTAACTTTTTACTCTTTGGAAAAGATTACAACCAAGCATCTTAAAGGAGGGAAGCAGTCCAAGATGGATGTTTTGGTTATGGAAAATCACTTGTTTCGACGCAATGTGACATGCCTTTATGACCTCAAGGGTTCCTGTAGATCACGATATAATCCATATTCCAATGGAGGGAACAAAGTTTTACTTGACCAGAACTTAATTGAGACAATGCCTACTTCTCCAATTTTTTTATTTTTTTAAGCAAGGCAACGCGGCTGCTGGAAAGATCTTACTAAATCTTCCACAAATTCACCAATATTTTGTCTTTGCACATATATTCTTTTCATGAATTCATCGGTTTATTGTTTTTATTTGTAGTACCATAGACAAGTTTGAAATACAGAGTGTGGGTACTACATTATGGTATGTATGAAGGAGATAGTCGAAATGGAATGTGACGACATTGATTTCAGTGTGGTAATTCTTTATTGGCATTGTTTTATTTGACTTGAACAGACTTGTGAAATAGTGTCATAGTGCATTTAAACTTAACCTAATTTTTGTTGGTTGTTGATGATTTTGTAGCGTTTCAAGGAGGTTGAAACATCCTACACCAAAGAAGATTTGGATGGAGTTCATAATCGATCGGTACAATACCTAACGATGAAGGAGTTGGACAAATCGAGCTCGTAGATGTCATTAAGTACTTATAAGTTTATGGGAATGATTTCTTTTTTATTTTTCTCTTTTTTTTGAAGACTTGGTAGGATATATCGTTTCTTTTTAAGGTTGACTTATGTTTCTTTAGGGTTGACTTGTGTTTCACCATATGATGATAATCACTTATTTTGTGTTGACATATTATTATTTCATTTTTTAATTTAAGAATTGAGAAGTTATGGATTTGTTGAGAGCTACTTTAACGGAATTTCGCAAGTGTTGGAGTTTTATTTCTTCACATGCAAGATCATCAATGAAAGCTATTTTAATGACATGCCATCATTTATTATCCGTCAAAAAAAAAAAACAATAATACAATTATGACGGTTATTGTACATCATCAAAATTCTATATAAAATAAGAAGCTATTATGACGGTTATCGTGAAAGATCTGTAGTAACAACAGTCTATTACTACAGTTGTAATTATATAACTGACGTAAATTAGTAATAATGTACTACGGTTGAATTTACAAAATGTAGTAAATATATATTTTACTACGGTTTAAAAAAACATCGTAATTGCAGTTTTATTTTGACACCCATATGTACTACGGTTTTGGGATGACACTGACCCCTAGTAATATGGATGTTTCACCCTTATTAGTATGCCTTTTCTGTAGCAGTGTGCATGTAATCGAACTCGTCCCCTTTGGGTTTGATTATGGGTTACTTAGTGCGCGTATGCATGCTACTACATGAAAAATGATGCATTTTCGAACCAAATTGATTTACGTTATTTTTTCTAACTCGTTTTCGAATTTCACCCTCTTTAAGATAAGTCCCCAGCGGAGTCTCTACTGTAGGGGCCACGGCCCTCCGCTCCCGGATGACGAGAGGTAGAAGTTGAATAAGGCGCGCCTACCCCACACAAAATAAGGTGCTTGTATGGGGGTAGAATCGTCATTTTTTATAATGTTCGAAATGGCACGAATGGGGTGCTTCTATTCGCCACCTTATCTTAGGAAAATAAGGAAACCATCTTTTGACTCCTTTAGTCTTTTAACCTAAGTCTAGATTCCGGAGAAATGGTACAAAC
>ONZA01015968.1:8383-21366 GCA_900322205.1 Kewa caespitosa | reverse complement strand
TTTTTTTTTTCCCTTCACAAGTTTGATTTAATTATGCAAAAATTCAGTAGCAAGAGGTTAAATGACATAGGAGATAACAATCATGTGCTTCATAGACTATCTATTGACCATGTGCCTCTTTGTTGGTATGAGAGCGGGTTAGCACTGCGTACGAAATGCCTCAAAGTTGAAAACCCGAGTGCTCTTTACGTTTTAGGCATAGTAAGTATTGTTTTAGATCAAATGTGTTTTTGTATGAAACGAGTCATTAGTAAGTGTATTTTTAATTTCTTTCGCATCGGCAAATTTTTGAAAACAACAAATTACAAAATGGTTAATGTTTTCTTGAGAGGGCCGTAGCACAGGGGCATATGTATTCATTATACGTGATAAGCATTTGCCTACTCCGCAGTGGAGAGGACGTATCCGTTTCTAGAGGGGTAGAGATGATGGGGGCATTATACACTCAACACAAATTAGTAGGAATTGTTGATTGTTGAAAGAATGTGCATAAGTGGTGGAACTGTTTTGGAAGGAGCGGAAGGAAACACATTTCCAAAGTATTTAACTTTCCATCCGAATTTCGTTTTCTACACTTTGAGTTGGGTTGACAGCACGATCCGGATAGATGTTGGAATGACATGGAATGGTTTTCTATCGACGTGGAGGATAAGGGTCCACATTGCATATTTTGCAGGAGCGGTTTGGAACTGAGTTTATCAAACATCTTAACTGATTTTCTTAACACAATACAAAAAAAAAAAAAAAAAAAAAATAAATAAATAAATAAATTATCCGTCGGTTTTGTGACATTTTCAATGTTATGTGACATAAGTTTTGTAACCTGTATGCCAAGGATGACGTTTTTAAGAAAATAAAATATGCTTGTCTCTTACATTTTGTGACATAAGCTTCATTAATTTTCCATTATTCTTTTTGATAAAAATAATATAATCAACATTCTCTATTTGATTAAACATATTGAGATTATTGCCGCAAAAAAGAAAAATACAATAATGAATGAAATAGAAAAAAAAAACAATTCATATACACATTCATGATAATCGGCAAACACTTGAAAATAAAATTCCGCCATAACCATCAACCTTACTCGTTATAACTATTGTTTTGCTATGTTTGGTTTACAGTTTTGGTTCGAATATTTACTTTGATTAATCGCTGCTATTTTATGTTTTTTCACGAGGGCTTAAGGGTTGTCCATAATTAAACTTCTTAAAATTAAAAAAAAAAAATTACTATAGTTCTACAAAGAAAAATCTCGAATTGAAATAGTATCTGATCCTTGATTATATTACACTCTGTTATGTCATAGTTTCCATGTTATTTAGCAATTGTGAAGGATGTTTTTGAAATTAAAATGTATGAAATCAAACTCATATATTTTTGTTGGAACCAATACTATGAGTAATCATGATTATTGGTGAAAGATGATTCTCATTAGAACAATTAGTTGCATAGAATTATTTAACTAGTTGTATAAATAACTATACGATTCAAATTAAATTATTTTAGGAGTCAACGACAAATCAAGAATGGAAATAATATCTGATCCTTTATTATAGGAAGGTCTGCTATGTTATAGTTTCCTTGTAGTTCACGCATTGTTTAAGAAGTTTTAACTTTTAAATATGTATGATTTTAAAACCCTAGAACAACAATAAAACTGGAAGCTTATTTAAGCTCCCATTGTTAAAAATATCTTTTCCTCATTAAATTCCGTTCATTGTTATCATTGTTGTAAGGTTTTGCACTGCTAACCCATTCATTAACAATGGGGATTAGAGGTAATTTGATTCAAATACATATTCACTAAGTCTCCTTTAGTTACATTAGGTGATGGTTTCTCCGTTTATATTTATTTATACTTCTAATTTTCAGGACAACACGCTCAAGGAACTTGTGCAAGAAATAAAGTTGCTATCTGGTAAAATTTCGAAACAACAAGTTGATACCGATACTTTTAAGGTATATGTTCATCAGACTTGCCTGGAATTAAACATTAAAATTACAGAGTTGGACGAACGTATTTCTGGGAGAAAAAGGTGTACTCCGAACTCTATAATGCCTGATACTTTTAATGTTAATGATAATCCTGATAGTTACACTACACCTGACAAGGACCCATCCATTAAGGCGCCCTCAAGGGGTCCTTCATGCTCGCCTTTCATGGAACATACGATGAAGGATTTTGAAGGTGACGAGCGGGAAAGTACAAGACGTAAGTTAGATTTGAATGTTCCATGCTTTGTACATGAGCCTCCAAAAGCGTTTCAAATTCCAAGTGCTTTGATGAACTTCAAGAGCGATAACTTGTTATTCAAAGGTAGCCTGACAACTACACGGGATGCTCTTATCACCATGAAGAGTTGTTCAAAACAACAAGCGTTACCTAGAGTTACTAGATCTAACAGCAAGAAAGGATCTTCTCCTTCCTCGAACAAATCAATGCCGGTGAAGAAGCCATCCCCCCGGTCCAAGGGCGAATCAAACATTGTGAAGAAGCGATCCCCCAGGAGAAATTATAAGGAAGAGGTTATTAGTTCAAAGACCTATAGTTTTCAGGTAAGTCATGTCCATCACATAGGGGAACACACAAGTACTGAGTCATCGATTATATGGTTGGATTATACATATGGGTTGAGTGACAATGAAAAGTATGTGTACCATACACTATTCCATTACGCCAATCAAGATGAAAAGGCTTACCGACCCCATGGCTATGTCGAATATTTGACAGTCGGTCATTGCTTGCAGTTCTTTCCAGACTCATGGTTGGATTCATGGGTATAACCAATTGCAACTTTTGTTATATCTACTAAAAAATTAATATGGTTTCAAATAAAATTTTCTGATCAATATAATGTGCAATTACTCCAACTCATTACCATTGTAACAGGTCATCGACTTATCTCTGTATGACATATGACAAAGCAGAATGGATCAGGGATATAAGAATCTGTATTTGCCTACTTTGTTTCAGGTATAAAATTAGTGTATTTCTTTGTTTCATTCATTCGACATCTATGCCATGATATAGTTCAGATTACACTTTATAAGTCGGTGATAAATTACTAATGCGCTGATGTATGTAGCGTTACATCAACTCAGTCAAACTCACAATTGGACAAGATTGTTTCGAAGATAGGTTCTTGTGTGGGATTGATACATCAACAAAAGATCAGGTAATAATTATTTTATTATGTAGACCTTTCGCAAACACTTAGTTTAACCAAATTGACTTTGTAGGTGTACATACCATTGCATGAAAGTTACAGAAACCACTGGCTATTGCTAGTGGTTAGTATGGTATAGGAGCAAGTTTTCATGTTGGATTTATTGGAATGTACCAATTCTGTTCAGCAACTTGCTAACGATGTGGTAATGGACTGATCAACTTATATTACGTGTGTCTCTATCTCATCTAACTTACAAATTAACTCCGACAGAAAATGATGATAGATAAATAGGCTGTCAATTGTTTTTAAAGTGCATGAGGCTCTTCGTCGTGTTGTAGAGGTCGCTCATACATTTCTGTTGGTAAAAGTTTCGACCCAGAAGCAACCAAACTCGCAAGTTAGTGTACTTAGAAATAAGTATGTTGAATCTGCATTATTAAATCATTTTATGGGAAAATATGTATTTTTGTGATCTTGACGGATGATTTTGTAATATAGGCATGATTGTGGCATGTACCTCCTCAAATATGTTGTTGGATCACATGTTACTTATTGGTCTTCTCTTAAGTACACTGTGAGTGCAATTTAATGTTCGATACTTCACTTATCTTATTTTGGGTTCAACCCATTACAGTTATTTTTGTTTGGTTTTGGCAGACTGATGAGATGAGGCTTGAACGGCTGAGGCATGTAGCAGGACTAATTCGTAGCAAGTATAACTGTATCCCATTTTCAATGACTACAGATGAAAATACAATTTTGGTTTGAACATTTACTTTGAGTAGTCACGACTATTTTATTGGTGGACACGAGGGACTTGTGGTTGTTTAGTTATGCACCGTGTAGATCCATTCGGTCTGCTATGTTATAGATTCCTTATGGTTCAAGGTTTTTAGATTTTGAAAATCTTTGTTTTCAACATTACACTTAAACAATGATCGAAAAATGTACAAAGTTATGATGTAAATGTGCCTTGCACAAACTTGAGAATATAGTTTCGTCATAACCATCTCGTTTAATAGTTATGACTATAATTTTAATATGCTTCGTGGAATATTAGCCATGACTTATGTCAAGGACAGTCATGCCTCAAATCTTCATCCTTTCAATATTTTTGTCCACATGCATATGGATGACGTTGATTAAGTCCAGACTATTGGTGGAATGCTGCATCAATATCTGTAATTAAAATATTCAGTTGTATAAAACTATTTATTTAGTTGTATCCATAATTATATTTCTAATAATTACAATACATGATGACTACTCTGAAAAAGCAAAAAAAAAAAAACAAAAAACACAAACCAAAAAAAAAAAAAAACAAACACATTATGACCATAACAACCCTAGAATTCATTAGTCCTCACTAACGTGAAAGACAGTCACAACTACAGCCTTTGATGACAACACAACAATTCCCATACCTTTTGGCATAACTGCGAATATCCAGAGAGAAGTTCATTTCTTTGTTGTCTGTCATAGGTAAAATGGATAGAACATCAACCTTAAACTTGTTCAACGACCACACATTGCGTAGAAAGAACTTTATCACAATCAAATAAATGGTTGTAGGGTGACAAGATTCAATAATCAAATTGCGTAGCTTAGCAAGAATTAGTTTCTGCAATTCCAATGCAAAGAGTTCTGTATCCACACGATCATCATCATAATCAAATGTGATGACAAGGGATTCCAAATTCGGACAGCAGCAAAATACTGTCCTCAAACTTTTCAAGCTTACATGGTCAAGTTTCCTCAAGTTCTCAAACACTGGTAACCCACTACCGTACTTTTCTAGTTTATGTAGACAATGAAGAAGAGTATTTCTCACATACATCTTGTGGTGAACAAAAGATATAGCACGGAATATTTTGTATGACCGACGAAGATGGGATTCTCGCTCTTCCTCCATCGCCACCTTTATGAATCCGTAAAACCTAAAGAGCTTAGCAGGTTTGGCCACGAAATCGTAAGCAATGAATTGATCACCACCTATTTTCAAACCCTTTAAAGAAGAACAGTTAATAACAAATTGTCAGATCGCATCATCTCCAAAATAACTAACCCACAAGTTTTTATACGTCACAAAGCAAAGGTTCACGGTGTGTTCTGCAGCTACTTTATACAAAAACAAATCCAAATCCTCAAGCTTAGGGCACACAGTAATTAACATGACATGTATCGACTATTTTCATTGGCAAGTGAGATATGTAACGTCTTGAGATTAGGTAACATCTGCTTGAACTCCCGTTCTAGACCTTCAATACCACCAAATGAGGATCAATCTTGAGAAATACAAGTGACTCACAAGCCAGAACAATTGAGGCCCTCGAAAGTTGAACGCAAATATTTGTCTATCCACAATATCAACATCTAGTTTTTCGACGTCCATTTTGCACACGGTAGAAACCAATCGTTTAACATACATGTTTATGAGATCTGTAGATGCACTTTCAATATCAAAGAAAGGCAAACAGATAAGAAAGTTTTTGATTTTCACATACCTTAGTTTACTCAGTACGTCATCAACAACAATTAAATACTTTTTGACATCACCAAAAGAATTAATGTAATCAACAAAAGACGACCCAAATGACAACTGATAGATTTGTAGCCAAACCTGATGCCATCGTTTAGATAGCAATGAAATAGTGACCACTGTCTTCAGTTCTCCCACATGAGCAAGAATTTCAAGAATAATGAAGTTAGGAAGGGAACTAATTCGATCATTTCCTCTATCATCAACCACATCAGAGAATTTTCCCCTCTTCCCCTTCGAAACAATGATATGAGACATTTGGATTAAATGATGATTCTAAAAGAGAGTACTCTAGAGGTTTTCTTGAATAATGGAAGCTGTTTAAGTAGGTACAGAAGATAAAAGACGGAAAGAAGCGATTTTCTTTATTTTTTTATTTTGGTTTTTAATAAGATAAATTAAAAAGGGGAGGAACTCGGAGGAGGATGGTGAAAGTGAAACATTCATTTTTTTAAAAAAGTGTTTTAAAACACTAAAAATACACTTAAAAACTTATCCAATCCCCACACTAGTTCAAATGCAAAACATTTACTAAAGCTTTGGAATGTGCTAGAGGTTTACTAAGGCTTTAACATTTAGGGCATGTGTATTGGATATATATTGTAGAGTTTAACAAAAAAAAATTTGGTAAAACTTCATAATTTTACCAATGAAGTGGGCCTTTTTATTTGAGACTATAGAGAAGTATAAGGTTGGGTATTTTGATTGAAATACCCATATGAAATCTCAATGGTGATGTCATAATGATATTAATTCATATTTTTTACATTTCAATATAAACCAAGTATAATATATGTTGCGGGGTTTATTTGCAGTAAGCCCTCGAGACGTCAAAGGGCATTCGAGCATGAGGTGAGAACCTTGGTGCGATATGAGGTCGACTTCACTCAATGCCTTCAAAACAAGCAAACGTGAACTGCCGTTAGCGTGGTCCAGGGAACGGTCCTCCGATGCTTAAGTCAGTACAAGCGAGAGGTGACAGGAAGGAGTGAGAATGCAAGAGCTACTGTCAACTGTGACGTGAGAAAATTAGTTTTGCAGAGAATAATTAGTGTGTTACCTTTCCAAGAAGGCCAATGGTCCTATTTATAGACTCCTTAGGGGGATGTGCAGCCAATCAGAACATTCCATGATTGCCCTAATTAGGTCAATGGGACTTCATACACGGTGGATTGCAGCTGAACGCCGTAATTAGGCTTGCCAGCTAGATCTGTCAGTAACGTTGACTGAAGAAGACCGCTAGCGACCTGGTCATCACCCATAAAGCAATCACTGTGAGGTGAGGGGATCACAGGGTGAGGCTTCCTTTAACGGGTGCTAGGGTTGCGAGTGACATCGTCGAGGTGATCACTCTGCCAGATATATTAGGTACAACATTTTCCCCCCATGTGGGTCATGACGTCGCGGGGTCATGGGCGACTTGGACTTTGGTGGGCTCAGATCCCAATGCACGGCTTGCATTTCTATGCGTGTCAGGGTGACATGGCTTGTCATCCAGCACGACACGTGTCACAATATCTATAGGAAGGTGAACAGTCACCCTTATACCTATAAGTACCGCTCCTGTTGACTCCATTTCCTCACACTTGTGGAAATTTTCTTGAGAGAGAGAGAGAGCGTTTCTAGAGAGAGAAGTTCTACAAATTTCTCGACGCCACCTCATGATTCCGTCAATTCGTGTTCGTTTTTCCCGATTCACGTTGCTTGTTGTTGTATCAGTAGGTATTTCTTTCTTCTTTATTCTTTTCATTGTATAATGTTCCCACGTAGTTTTAATTTCTCGGGCCCCTCTTCAAAGAGAGGTGGGCCCTTCAATAATATGATTGGACTTAGCCCTACCGCTATTGAGCTATTAGAGTCGGTACGTAGGGCAAGATTAAACCCCATAGAACGTAACCCACTACAAGAGATTGACCCCCAGGATCGCACCATAACAGACTTCGCATCTAAATTGACTAAGACATGCCCCTCAGAACCAAGTGGGGTGACCTCACCACCGCGCGAGGTGGAGGTCGTTATTTTTGAAGCTTCGAATTCCTGTGAAGTGGTTCCCGCACCTTGTACTAGCAATCAGGCCGTTCCGCCGTCCTCGGCGGATTCGGATCCAGCACGGCGGACAATGAGGAGGAAGACGGTTGCTCACTTTAAGCAAACCCTGTGACCAATGAGTCATGAAGAGCCTTCGTTGCGCTCCGAGAGCGATAACACTAGGCCTGATGTACACCGTAGCACCCTAGATCCCATGTTTGTATCATCGTCCCTCGGTCAGTATGTAGTTCATTTGTTTTACTATTTTTTCAAATTCGGTCCCCAGCAATGGCGTCCTTTATGGAAGATGTTAGGACGTCAGAATTGGAGTCAGACTCGTGGTCAAATTTCGAGCAGTCTTTTCACGATTTTGGCGAGGGGTTTCAGCAAGGGTGAATCCAGAGGAAACCACTTCGCCGATGTTGGAGACGAAGTGAGAGGGGATGCCACGGTCTCGGTCGAGATTTGGACGGTGCTCGTCAAGAGTTGCTTAGGGGTGATGATGATGACGACGATGATAATATTGACGACGTGGTGACGGTGGCTACCCACTTCGCACCGTCTGGGGGAGTGCCTTGCCCTTCAGCTCCCATGCAGGCAGAGGCATCGACCTCGGGTCGTCAGGCTGAGGCAGCTCCCTTATGTCGTCAGGATGATGACATGATGATAAATACGAGAGGGGTGACCTTTGTTCTAACGTCGTGTTTGACGAGGAGGGACGTCGCGAGTATCTTGAGTACTTCGGGCGGCCTGGTGAATAGTGCCCGCGGGTGAGGAGGACTCGATCACCTCGACGTCGGAAGGCTGCATCGCTGTCTATTTGAGGGTGGCAGATTATGGCTTCAGGGCGCCCCTACCCGACTTCATCGCCTCGCTTTTGAATGAGTTTGGTTTGGCCCCAGCTCAGCTGACCCCAAACACCTGGGCCATGATCACGCACTTCCTTTGCGTTTGCCGAGTGTACGGAGTGACCCCAACCCTCGTGTTGGGGTTTGTCGTTTCTGAGAGCAGTAACAAGGGCCCCGACACCAAAGGGTTCTTTTACATTCTGGAGCGGCCTGGCTACGTGGTGGGTATGTTGAAGGTGAGTTTGATTCCCGGCTGGAAGGATAAGATCTGCTTTCTAAAGAACCTTGAGGGTGAATGGGACCTTCCGAGGTGGAATTCTATCGACGCTGAGCGACGTCGGTACAAAAAGAGGACTCGTCTTCCCCTGTCCAAGGCGGACCAGTCCGCGCTGAAGTTCTTCACATATTCGGGGAAGTATTCTTCCTTGAAGTAAATGAAGCCGATCAAGTTCCCAAATTATTGGTCTCCTTCCACGAAGAGGTTTGAGGACCAGACGTTCATGGCCACCATTGGGTTAATCCGTGCTAGGGACCCTGGTAGTTTACTATAAGACTCTTCAATTGCTTTTTTCTTCGTGAATTTTGTCCTGCGAGCTGACTCTTTTCCTTTTTGCAGTGCAAGCCAAGGCCGACCTCAGGGCAAAAGGTCGAAGAAAGAAAGACAAGCTCGGGGAATCTGACCCGGAATATTATCATCGGAGAAAACACCGCGACCTGAAGATTAAAGTGCCTTTTGACGACATGGATGACCTTGTGAGTGCATACTTTTTATTTTCTTCGCTTCGTTTCGCTTTCGTTTAGATGTTTTTTGACAATCTTTCTTTAGGATGCTGCTATTGCCCCCTTGAAAATGCCGAAAGGCGTCTCTAAGAGAAATTCTAAGAGATCTGATGCTTCGACCTCAACTGCTGTTGCAACAGCGGCCACCCCAGTGCAGGTCTCAACTCTAGCTCCAACGCCCGAAAAAGCCATGGGCCGTCTTTTTTGGCCCCACTGTTGCAACAGATTTCTTGGGTCCAGAGTGGGATGCCCTTGCTCGTGGCGACGACCTCATCTCGGTTGATCACTGAGGCAATCTGCTTAAACGACAGAGTGAGGACGATAACGCCCCCAAGCCAAAGAGAAGGGACAGCAAGCAGTCTGTGACTAGCATTTCTTCGCTGCCTTCCCCTAGGTCGGGGTCTCTATAGATTGGGAGGTCAGTCACCCCGTCTTGGCCAAGCTTCTACAAGCAGCCGTGGGGTGACAGGGCTAAGATGGTGCGCTTACTGATGCGCAAGACAGGCGCCACGGACGACCTCGAGACCCTGAAGGATCTCAACCACGCCCACGGGAAGCTGCTTCAAGTCGCTCATCAGGTAATTCCCCTTCTCTGTCCGCAATCATCAATTTCCCTTCTTTTTGCTAACTTGTACCGCATCGCGTAGAACTATATCTTGGCCTGTCAATTTGATAGGACAATGAGTCTAAGCGAGGTCAGGATCCAAAAGATGCAGGAGCAACTGAGCTCGGCGGATGGAGTTGTGGCGAGGGTGGTGGCTGAGGCCGAGCAGAAGACGCATAAGGCCATTGTTGAGGCCATGTCATCTAGAGAGGCGGATTTGATGGCAATTCGTGAGGCTCTGGCTTTGAATGAGTCTGAGCTCGCCGCGTCTCAGCAATGAGAGGTGGAACTAGTTAGGGTCGTGGAGGCTCGAAATGAGAAACTCCAGACCAAGGCCGGGAGACGGACAAGCTCTGGAGGGATGCCATCAAGGAAGTCTTTTAGTCTGACCTTGGTACGCGCTCTGTCAGTGCACCTTTCCTCATTTCGTGCACTCATCCTGATCATCAGATGGCTTTGAGGGCCAAGTATGCCCAGTACCTGACGTACGAGATCTGGAAAGAGTTCCGCGAGGCGCATGAAGAGGGTGATGAAGAGGTAGGTGGCGACATTGACAGCGGCGGCGGTGGCGAAGGTACTGATGGCGGTCAGCAGTGGTTTGCTTGGGCCTGCGAGCCCTTTCTTTTACGGGGTCATGCCCTGTGGGGCCATGGCCCTTGTAATTTTTTATTAAGCAATTGCCTTTGAGACCAGTTTTTGTACTTAACTTCATGTCATACTTGGGTGTTACTTCTCTGTTTTTTGACTTTGTATGTTATATAAAAAATTTGCTTGTTTTCGCAACCAAGTATTTTCACCCCACAAATGAGGTACATGCCCCCAAATAACAAGCAACATTTCAAAACAAGTAGTTTGTTGCGATGTGCCCCCACTTGTTGTTAATATTCTCCGTGATGAGAATTATTCATGCGTGGTGAAAGAATCAAATAATTCTTTACGAATCCATGTGCCACCATTTATTTGATGTTTTACCCATGATGGTAAAAGATTTTCATGTCACAAACAAGTAATTTTACGAGATGCCCCCACTTATTTGTGATATACCCCGAGGTGGGAATTTTAAACATCGCGAAGCGATTAAAATATGTAAAAAAAAAGTCATGTGCCCCCACTTATTTAATCACGCCCCAGGGTGGGGTCAAGCTGAGTTAAAATATTAACCAAGAGAATAATGCTATGTGAGTAATAGAACTTTTTATTCATAGCTGTTTGGAGGTGCTGACCCCACTCCTAATTCCATGATTAATTAGGTACAAAACTGAGTTGTTTGGAGGTGCTCACCCCGTTATTTAGTTCTATTACACGACTGTTAGGTGGTGCCGACCCCAATTTGCTCTGTGATGAGCAAAATAACAAGATAGAGGGCTTCTTTGGGGAGCCCACCCCTTGTGTGACCTCATGATAGGTGTACATTTTCACGAGAAAAGTCTAAATATAGACCTTCCTCAAGTTGTTGATATTCCACGGCCGTTCGAGCTTCCTTCCTGTCATGTCTTCAAGGCAGTAGGTGTCCGATCGTACTACTTCAATTACCTTATATAGTCCTTCCCAGTTTGCAGAGAGTTTACCATCCTGGTTTTGCTTCCCGGTGGACTCCATTTTCCGGCTCACAAGGTTGTCGACCCTGAAGTTTTTCACTTTAACCCTACGGTTATAGGCCCTAACCATGCGCTGTTTGTAGACTTCCATGCAGAGCAATGCGTCACCTCGTACCTCTTGGAGTAGGCCGAGGTTCTGCCTAAGCTTTAGTTCATTGTTGGCCCCGTTAAATCATTTTACGCGAGGGCTTTGTAGGGTGAGCTCGATTGGTAGCACCGCCTCGCTACCGTATACAAGCATGAAGGGCCTTTCTCTGGTTGCGGCTTTGGTGGTGGTCCTTGTGGCCCAAAAGACCTCAAACAATTTGTCAGCCAACAACCCTTTAGCCTTGTCCAGCTTCTTTTTGAGCCCGTTGACGATGATCTTGTTACTGGACTCGACCTGGCCATTACACTGGGGTCGCGCAACATCATTGAAGTGACACTTCACTCTGAGCTCGGCGAGCAAGTCTATCAGGAACTAACGTCCGTTGTCAAAAATTATTCTTCTTCGGGCATTTAAGCGAGACAGGATGTTCTCCTTGATAAACTTTGTCACGTCAGTGACCGTGATGGTCTTGACATCTTTGAATTCAATCCTTTTAGTGAAGTAGTCTACTGACACGATGTAGAAGTTGAGCTGAGCAGGGGTGATTGCAAATGGGCTCAATATGTCCATGCCCCACAAGCTGAAGGGTAGTGGCTCCAGAATCGGTGAAAGCTTAGTGACGGGACGCCTTGCGACCGGGGAGTGATGCTGGCACTTTTCGCAGGTGAGCACGAGGTTGGTGGCGTCTCATTGCGTTGTGGGCCAGTAGAAACCCAGTTTAAGCTCCTTGACAGCCAATGTGCGACCTCTGTTGTGAGTTCCACATACTCTGTCATGTAAATCAAGCAGGATTTCCTTTCCTTGAGTTCACGAGACGCACTTCAATAGTGGAATGGAGTAGCTCTTCTTGTACAAGACGTTGTCACGATACACTAACCATTTGCACTTTGTTTTCTTTTTTTTAGGCTCTTTTGGATCGTTGGGCAACTGGCCATCGTGGAGCCAAGCAATAATGGGAGTCATCCAGTCATCACTACGATCAAGGGTGTTCACCTCTCTCGAGACCTCAGTATCGATGCTCCACTTGTCCAGTTCTTCCCAGAAGATGTTTCGTGGGAACCCGGAAACCGCTGAGCTGGCGAGGCAGGCCAGGGCATCAGCATGCTGGTTTTTCGACCAGGGTATGTGAAGTAACTCAACCTCCTCGAACTTCAAAATATCGGCCTTCACCCTCAACAGATAGGCCTTCATGCTTCCTTCTCTCGCTTCGTAATCTCCAGAGACTTGAGATACTACGAGCTGTGAATCCATCTTAATTTTGAGCTTTCTTGCTCCCACGGCCTTGGCCATGTTTAGTCCAGCCAAAAAGGCTTCGTACTCCA
>ONZA01015964.1:12943-28549 GCA_900322205.1 Kewa caespitosa | reverse complement strand
ATAATAATAATAATAATAATAATAATAATAATAATAATAATAATAATAATAATAATAATAATAATAATAATAGTAACAACTAATTCTAAATAGTCTGAAATAACACGAAGATTAATTTGAGACGAAGGAAAATAATATTGATCATACAAACGTAATGACTATTAAAAAAAAAGGGACAAACTGAGATCTCCAACAATAGATATCAAATTCAACATTGGGAAGTATTGAATTAGTAGAATTCTAATTGTATTTGGTTTCTGTTTCCTAGTCCAACTCATTCTTGTGTAGCACTATATAAGTCCTATTTTCAGAGGAGGGGGTAGTAGAGAGCCCTTGAAACGTCAAGGGGGAGCGTGCACGGATTGGGATCTCTGAAGGAGTGATGGTCAACATCTTGTTTTTCACCTTGCTGAACCTGCGCAAGTGAGCAAACGAGCTATCGGGCGTGGTATAAGGAACTATCATTCGATGCTAAAATCAATACGTGATTACTGAATATTGAGTAACAAGTCGGGATGAGAATACAAGGGGACGCTATTTGCTCCAAGGTGAACAGAATAGCGCCTTGCAGGATGAATGAAAGAAGTGTGTGTACCTTTCTAGAGGAACCTAAGGGTGCTTTATGTAGGCCTTTTGCGATCTGTGCAAGCAACAAGGATCCTCCACGTCAAACCTAACAGTGGTATTGGGCCCCTACACTTAATGGGCCATGGGCTTCCAACTGTTGACCAGGTCTTTGAGTCACCCTAGTCGAGGCGTTACCGAAGTGGTCACCGTCCCACTTGATCTATCCTTGCAAAGTGACGGTTCATTCGGTTGGTGCGGTTTAACCCCAGGTGAGTGAAAAACTGAAATTAACTGAACTGAATTGAAATTATAGTAGCTAAATTTTAAAACAATGAATAAAATTATGAAACATTGAATTTGACTTAACTAAATTGAATTGACCAGATCTGAACTAATTGAAATGTATGCACTACAGATGAACTGAACATAGCCTAAGCGCGAAGTGGCACATTCGAGGTTGTCATTTTGCCACAGTTTTCGGTGTAACTAGTCCTTTTGCTTTGGCTAATGAAATTAAGAGATTTTGCTAAGTATTTGTCATGGTATCAAAGTCCAAACAAAGACAATAGCAATTGATCTAAACACATTAAACACAAAGCCACCCATTGTCATCGGCGAGAGAAACAAAAATCTATCTTCATGGCCAGTGATGAACCAAAGAATTTACCTTCAGCTAAGAAGAAATGAAAAAGTAGCGATCGCTTGTCACCATACTTTATGGCGAACAATGAGATGATCGGAATCAATGTTTACGGAAATTTTCTCAAAGGAGAAACGAATTACAGAGAGTGGTCGATTGCTTTGCAAAACGTATTTCATGCGAAGCGCAAGATAGGCTTTCTCACGGGCAAAGTAAAAATACCAGATAACGATAATGAAGATGATAATGAGGATTGGTACGTAGTCAACTCCATGCTTCCTGGATGGATCAGTTGCTCGATAGACCCAACATTGTGTTCTAGTCTGACATACTTTTAAACCACCAAGGAATTATGGGAAGATATCAACATTCTTGTGGATACGCTGGCCCTTCATTATCACGAATTGAAAGTTGCCATAGGCGGCTGTAAACAACACTGAAAATCTGTAAACGACCACGTGAATTCTCTTAAAAAGTAGTGGGAAAACCTTGATGGGTATAGAGTGTATCCAATTTGTGAATGCAGAGTTTGTACATGCAAGTTATCCAAGAAGTTCGGCGCCGCCATCAAAATCGAGAAACCCCATGAATTTCTTATGGGTCTAGACCCGCCTTTCGAACATGTAGTATCCTCGATCCTTTCCATGGGTACTCTCCTTAGATTAACCAAGGCCATTCCATTGATCACAAAAGATGAGCGTCAAAAATCCATTGCGTGAGCAAGAGAAGAAAATATGGAAGCAATGGCTTTCACCGGACACAACCACTCACAACAGAAACATAGGTGGTGAAGGTCGTGTTACGGGGGGAGATAAATCCAAAGCTCTACTGCACGCATTGTAAGAAGCATGGACATGACAACAAAGGCTGCTTTATCCTTTCCTGGAAATATGCGGAATGGTGGTTCCAAAATCAAAGAGGAAGAGAAGCAAGTCGTAAAAGAGGCACGTCTAGTGGTATAGGACGTGGGAGATCACGGGTAGTGGCAAACGCAGTGCTTGAGTGGCTGGAACAACCAATCCCACAACAACTAGCAGGATTGTGTCACTTCCCGCTCTCATTGTCGATCAACGGGCAACTGTAATGCAAGCCGTGAACTCTAGTAAGCAAATCGGTTCAACGAAGAAGCTTATGGGTATGAGAAATTCTAATGAGTAGTTCAAAGATAGTGGACCCTCCTATCATATGACAGCTAACAAATCTTGCTTGTTTAACCTCGAAACTGCAAGCATACTCCGGTTGGTTTTCCGAATGGCGATTTCATTGTTGCTACTCATAAGGGTAGTGTTAAACTGAAAGAGGTTTTGTTCTAAAACATGTTCTTTGTGTACCTCAACTACGAAGTAGTTTACTATCTGTCGCCCCATTGGTTGACGACATGGATGGTTATGTATTGTTTACTAATCAACATTGTTTTATACAACACTCCGTTACGAGGATGTCAACTAGAGTTGGTGAATGACGATGGGGTGTGTACTACTTCAACGGAGCTGAGAGATTGATAAGAAGTTTTTCCAGCTGTGGCATGAGCACATGGGTCATCCATTTTTGAGGGTCAATTCTTTATTTCCTTATGTTTGGTCTTTGATAGTAGAAATAAATAAGCATTGTGAATCATGTTATTTAGCCAAATAGAATCGAGATAGTTTTCCTATTAGTGATTATTGCGTTGTTGCGCCTTTTGATTTAATACATTGTGATGTTCGGGGTTCATATCGTGTTGCTTCTTAATGTGGTGTAAGTTAACTTTAGGGTTTTTCCAGTTGGTGCCCTTGAGTTGTTTGCAATTTCAGTTGGTACCCTAACTTATTGTCACGGTTCTGATGGTACCCTTTAACTTTCAGGATTGTCCGTTATGTTTCCTGTAACATGGATGCCATTAAAACTACCGTCAAATGATGACGTGGTACCATTATCCTTTTGCTTGGACGTGCATTTTGCCTCCAAAAGAGCATTATGCCTCCAATTCTGGAAATAACCCAATTCGCCTCTAAGAGGCGTAGGAGGATGACTAAGGTGACTAAAGTCGTGAAGAAGACGGAGGAGGCGAAAGTTGCTGAGAGGGGGAACTCCTCCAACTTTCCGAGCCACTGGCTCATCCGAAAGGAGTACGAGAGTAGGTTCCTAGAGTGGGTCAGTGGGAAGAATCGGGTCTACCTACAGGACCCGGACGAGACGCTGGTGGATGGAGCCCCACGGGGTCTCCTCGCATTTCATTCTATGTCGAATAAATTTGGCTTTAAGCTCCCTCTTCACCCCTTCGCCCTTTCCCTTCTTAACGCCTACAACTTGTCCCCTGCGCAGCTCATCCCCAAAACTTGGGGGCATATTAGTTTTTTCTCCATTTTTTGTAAAGTGCACAAAATAAAACCGACCCCCGGCCTATGGTCCCTTGTGACGAATGACCCTAAACCACACTCTTCTGTAAATACTTTTTTCTATTTTGAGCCAAAACATGAGTACAGTTTTCGCCCGACGATGCCGGCGAAGAACCACAACTGGATAAATAACTTCTACTTCATCGACATAGTAGAATCGGAGTTTTCGGACGAGATCCATTGATGGAATAAGGTGACGAGTCTAGACAATCAACCTCATCCCAGACCCTCGTCTTCCGATGTGGCGGCGCTGAAGC
Source organism: Kewa caespitosa (assembly GCA_900322205.1). Classification (NCBI taxonomy): domain Eukaryota; kingdom Viridiplantae; phylum Streptophyta; class Magnoliopsida; order Caryophyllales; family Kewaceae; genus Kewa; species Kewa caespitosa. The sequence continues at coordinate 24,707 of ONZA01015964.1, read as the reverse complement.
TCTTCTCGTGGGACTTCAAGTACTGGAAGAATAGTACAAAAATCTACGTCAAGATGCCCATTCTTTGGATAGCCGAGAAGGTGTGGGCGAAAGAGGAGGAGTTCTTAATGTACCATGGGATCATCGATGCCATGAACTGGGGTACCTTAGGCTCTTTCCCTTTACAGTTCTCGGCCGTCTCGCCTCCCTTTACTTGGTTTTTCTCATTCTTCCTTTATTGCAGAAATTGCTCGGGATAGCCTTATGTCTTCGTCTAGGGGCCGACAAAATTGACACTTCTTCCCTCGCTGATATCCAGGCCAGAATAAGGGTCGGCAATAAGCTCAAGCTCAAGGACGTCAAGGCGGTTAGTTTCTTCGTTGTCCTTTCTTCGTGACTCTGCCTTCATCTTTGCTCTTTTTGTTTACTAACTTATTTCTTTTCAGAGGGCTTTGATGGGAGGGGCTTCGGTGTGCCCTGGAACCAAATGGAAGAGGGACCAGAGGCCCCCCACGGCGACTCTTGAGGGTCGATCTTCCATAAGGACCACGAGGGTGACGCCCCTGCCGAAGTCAAGGCACAAGCTAGCGGCCGGCAATGAGATATGAGAGGTAGTGGTGGAGGTTACCTCGGACGAGAGTCCGGCGAGGGACGTTCCCCACGATGTTCCTCTTGATGGGGTTCATGGGGCCTTGGAATTTCCAAGAGGTGACGGCAAGGGGAAGTCCGTGATGGCTTCTCCCTCGTCCCCAAGGATTTCTCAGGTGAGGCCTTCGTCGGCCTACCTCTTCCCGCCCTTCCTCTATCTAAAGGCAAGCGGAAAGAGAGATGTGGCTTTCTCTATCCTGCCTAAGTGTTTGGCGGATGAGGACCTCGACTGGATGAGCACACACCCTGCTGTCGTCGAGTACATGACCCAACGATTGGCCATGGAGGTACGTTTTCCTCTGGCTTCTTCACATTTCTCATCTCGTCCATCAGTCTAATAACTTTATTTCTCATCTGCAGAGTGTCACCCTTTCTCAATACTATGTCGGCCTCTCTACCTAGGTAGAGGAAGCCAAGAGGGCTAGGGACGAGGCTGATCAAGAAGAAGAGAATAGAGATGGAGGGGCGCTATAACTCCCTTGAGCAGAAGCTCCTCCACGAAAAGGTGAAGGCAGAGCTGGAGGAAAAGAAGACGGCGGTGCAGCCTGAGCTCCTCCAAGAAAAGAGAGCTCTGTTGGATGAGACGGAGTACCAAGGCTCTGAAGACCGAGCTGGAGGCTGTGAGGGCAGATCTCGCGGCCGAGGAGGTAAAGTCGAAAGAGTAGGAGAAGCACTTCTCAAGGCTTACAACAACTTCTTGGAGGATGTCAAGGATGCTTTCATGGCCATCTTCGGCTCTGAGGCTGGTTTCAACTGCCTCATGGCGAAGAAGGAGGTCCTCATTTTGGCCAGATTAGGGGAGGACGTCTCGTCGATGGAGGAGTACAAGGACATGCTGTCCGGCTTCCTTGATGACTTGGACCATCATGTCGAGGGTCATCTCAAGGGTGGTCACGATGGCGAGACTGAAGCTGCCTCTTCTCCCAGGAATGATGCCGAAGATGTTCCTTCGCCAGAATATGGTACTAAGGCTGCTCCCTCACAAGGATGCTTTATCTTGATTGAGTTTCTGTACTTGTCTTTTTTCTCTTTCTCTCCGCGGAAGGGGGGGTGGGGGGTTATGTAGTGCCCTTCGTCATTTTGTAAAGGATTTCATTTTTGCATGGACAAAGTATTGTTAATGAAGTGTTTGCTGTTGGCTTCGTCTTTTTTTTTCTGCATCTCCTTGTTTCTTTTCTTTTAGGTTTACATGTTGAATGTGGAGGGAAATTTTGTGAGAGATCTTCTTTCGTCTCTGTTTCCTTTCACTATGCTAGATTTGCTTAAGTGTTGAGTTTGGAGGGCTATAGTGAAGGGAACCCCTCTCGTCCCTATGCCCCCACTTAGGCAAAGCTAGGAAGGAAATACCGAGGGGGATTGGTGAGAGATTTCCTTCTGTCCCTCTGCCTCACTTAGGCCCGAATGACGAGGTCGTGTCGGGGGACTGGGAAGAGGCGCGTGAATCGAGGTCCCTCAGACTCCGTGTTTCTTATCATCTAGGGAAACGTTCTTCTTTTTTAGGATTTTTTGCATTCCTTATCTCCTTGAGAGGTGTTATGCCATGTGTCTTTAATCCCCTGTTTTCCCCGTTTTTGCTTTGCCTATAAAATAGTCTTCCCAATCATTTTCTCCCTGCACCTTTCATTTTCTTCTCTCAACTTCTCTTTTGAGGGGAAGAGTTCAAGGTTTATTATTCTCATTTCCTTCTTGGCTTTGTCCGTGCCCCCTTTCTTCTTCCTTTGCGATTACAACGACGCTAGAGGGCTTGTCGTCGTACTTGGCCCATGTTTAATGCTTTTTAACGATCGTGGCCCTTGTGGGGTCGATATGCTTATCTAACTTGATTTCGATGAGAAACATCCTTAATTGATGGAGGAAGGTCGGTCGGACGGGGGTCGTGTACCCCTGGTCCGCCTCTAAGCCTCTAAATGACTAGGGGATGGACTATCTTCCGCTTCTCATTCACAGGCCGGGTCACAAGGTCTTTGGGAGGACGTGAGGGTTTACCCTCCATCCTCTTGGCCTTCCTTTCCTTTCTTTCAAGAACTTGAGAAAGACAGCCTCGCCTGGTGCTGTATCTCAGCCCGAGATGTGGTTTGGCCAGGGGTGTCGGAAGCTGGAGACAGGTGTTGGATGGTGGTGCTTGAGAGTGGGCTTACACCGTCCTCCCGAGTGGTGGAAAGAACTTGGCATATTACCCTGCGTCCACGTCCTCCTCCGCGTTCTACGCCGCCCTCTTGTCTGCGGCATAACCCTCTTCATGCAGCCCTTATGGAGACAGCTTCAAAAAAAGCCACCGATTGTTTGGGGGACTGATGTCGGCGTGCTTGGGGTTGAAGTATATTCCTCCCTTGAATGAAGAAATTGGCATATTATCATTCGTCCTCGGCATAGGATTCTTCGGTGGAGAAGATTATTTATGTATTTAATGTACCCCTTCCTTTCTTTCTGTACTCGTAGGAATCTTTGTAATGAACTTCAATAAATGAGAATGACAGTTTCGATTATTCGCCCCCCAAGGTGGGGTCTCGTCTATTTGTTGTTTGTTTACTTGACCCCTTGATAGGGTCTCATCTAATCCTGTTATAGACTTGGTTCATTTGCCTCCAGGGTGGAGTCTCATCTAATCGTGTCATAGACTTAGTTGGTTTTCCCCTAGGATGGGGTCTCGCCTAATTGTGTTATAGACTCAGTTGATTTTCCTCCATGATAGGGTCTCGTCTATTCATGTTATAGACTTTATTCATTTGCCCCCAGGGTGGGGTTTTGTGTAATCATGTTGTAGACTTAATTCATTTTCCCCTAGGGTGGGGTCTCGTCTTTTTAATATTGATTGGCCTAAAGACTTAGAAGACAACATATAGACGAAAGGCTTATAAGCCCAAAAGTTTCATTCATGGCTGTTTGGGGGTGCAGACCCCTTCTGGCCAACGACCTTACAAAAAGGATAGTAGGCTGTTTGGGGGAGCCTACCCCGTCATCTAGAAACTTAAGAAAGTCTAGGAATCAAACATTAATNNAAAGGCTATTGGGGGGTGCCTACCTCGACGAGGCTCCATGACAAGACCTCGTCCTATACGAAAAACTTCTGGAGATTTTTGATGTTCCACGGCCTGCCTATCTTCCTTCCTTTCGGGGTCTCCAGTTGGTATTTTCGAATTCAGCACTTCCATTACCCTGTAGGGTTCCTCCCAATTCAGGGTCATCTTCCCTTCTTCATTCTGCCTTTCCTACAGACTCCATGGTTCTTAGGACGAGGCCCCCTACGTTTAGTTTCTTTAGTCTCACCCGTCGATTGAAGGCTCTCGTCATCCTCTGTTTGTAGATCTCGGCTCTTAGTCGTGAGTCTCCTCATATCTCAGGAATTAGGTCGAAGTTGTTCTTCACCCTTTCTTCATTCATCTCAGGGTCGAAGTGTTTGACCCTCGGACTCATGTTAGCGAGTTCTAAGGGGAGTACAACTTCAGAGCCGTAAACGAGGTTGAAAGGTGTCTCCCCCGTGATTTTCTTCTTCGTTGTCCTCGACGCCCACAATACTTCCGTCAGCTTTTCGGCCCAGAACCCTTTGGCTTTGTCGAGTTTCTTCTTTATCCCATTCACCAAGATCTTGTTCCTTGGCTTGACCTGGCCATTCGCCTAGGGCCTTGCGACGGCTGTGAAGTTTGCTCTTACTCCATATTCGGCCAATCAGTTGGTGAGCTTCAGTGTGTCAAATTGTATGCAGTTATCGAAGATGATACTTCGAGGGGTGCTGAAGCATGTGAGGATGTTCTCTAGAATGAGCTTCTTCACATCGGACAGGGTAATGTTCTTCATGGCCCTTGCTTCTATCCACTTGGTGAAATAATCGACAGCGACTATGGCATACTTCAGTTGGTCGGGTGCTTGTGGGAAAGGGCCCACTATGTCCATACACCAGAGATGGAAAGGCATTGGAGATAGTACCAGTGTCAACTCGGTAGACAATAGTTTTGGTACCGGCGTGAAAATTTGACACTTTCTCAGCTTTTGATCATTTCAGCCGCGTCATTCTTTAAAGTGAGCCAGTAGAAACCTAGCCTCAAAACCTTGAGTGCTACAGTCCGTCCCCCTTGGTGGACTCCGAAGATTCCTGCATGGGCCTCTCGGATTATTTCCTTCCCCTGCATATTCGAGACACACTTCAGCAATGGGTGGCTCAACCCCTTCTTGTACAAGACACCGTCTCGGAATACAAAACACTTGGCCCTAGTTTGGACCCTCTTCGCTTCCTTCTCATCCTCTGGGAGCTTTCCTTTTCCCACCCAAGCCATTCAAAGGTTCCATCCACTCATCACTTCGATTAAGTAGGTTCACTCCAGGTTCAGTTTTGATGCTTCTTCTTTCCTTCTTTTCCTAGAAGATGTTTCAGGACACCCTTTCTGCCGACGAGCTGGCCATACGAGCCAGGGCATCGGCATGATGATTCTCCGACCGGGGTATGTGCTCCACAATCACATCGTTGAAACACTTGGTCATTTCTTTCACTTTGCCGAGATACGCTTTCATTCCTTATCCCTTGGCCTCGTACTCTCCCGATACCTGTGATAAGACGAGTTGGGAGTCCATTCTTATTGTGAGCTTCTACGCCCTGGCGGCCTGTGCCATCTCTATTCTAGCTATGAGGGCTTTATATTCAGCTTCATTGTTCGACGTTTGGAACTTGAAACTCCTTTAATACTCAAAGACATATCCTTCGGCCGAGGTGATTATGATACTTGCGCCACTCCCACTCTTGCATGATGAGCCGTCGACACTCATCAACCATGATTCAGTCCAGTAACTCAGTGTCTTCTTGGATGGAGTTAACTCGGCAATGAAATCGGCTAGTGCTTGACTCTGAATCGCACTCTTGGGCGCATAAAAAATGTCATAGTCGGTAAGTTTATGCGCCCATACTTGCTCTCTCCCCGCCGAGTCCAGCCTTCCCAAGATCTTCTTCAGAAGTTGGTTCGTCAAGACAGTTATGGGATGGTCCTTGAAGTAGGGCTTGAGTTTCTTGGAACTGATGAGAACTCCTAGGATGAACTTCTTCGGTACGGAGTAGCTGAACTCAGCCCTGCACAAGGCATGCCTGGTGAATTAGAAGGGTTCCTTCTTCTTCTCCTCTTCTTTGATGAGGATTGAGGCGATAGCCCTGTCGGAGACGGTGAGGTAGAGAAAAATCTTTTCTCCCGGCATCGGTGAAGTTATCTTAGGCAGGGAACCCAAGTATTGCTTCAAATTTTTGAAGGCCTCTTGCGCCTCTCGCTCCATTCAAATCTCGTTCCCTTTCCTCAGTGCCTAAAACAAATTTGCACATTTGTCCGCCGATTTAGAGACGATTTTGCTAAGTGTCACGATGCACCCAGTCAACTTTTGCACGTCCTTGATGCACTGTGGGGCTTTCATGTCAATCACGGCTTTCACTTTCTCTAGGTTGGCTTCGATGCCTCTTTCGCTGATCATGAAGCCTAGGAACTTGCCTCCTCTTACTCCAAAGTCACACTTCTTGGAATTGAGCTTCATTTTGTTCTTCCTTAGGGTCTCGAATGTTTCCCTTAAGTCTTTCACATGGTTGGATGACTTCACACTCATAGTGATGAGGTCGTCCACATAGGCTTCGAGGTTCCTCCCAATTTGCCCTCCAAAGACCTTTTGGACGAGCCTCTGGAAAGTGGCCCCGGCATTCTTTAGGCCAAAAGGCATTATCGTGTAACAGAATACCCCTTCGTCAGTGAAGAAAGCCGTTGAGCTCTGGTCCTTCTTTCTCATGAAGACTTGGTGATAACCCGAGAAGGCATCCATGAAACTCATAAGTTCATGGCCAGTGGTAAAATTGACTAGCTTGTCTATCTTCGGAAGGGGAAAATGGTCCTTCGGACAATCGTTGTTCAGGTTTGTGTACTCGATGCATATTCTCCAATTTTCCGTTGTCTTCTTCACCATCACCGCATTGGCAAGCCACTTCGGGTACCGACATTCTCCTATGAATCCGGTCTCCAATAACTTCTTGACTTCTGTTGAGGCAACTCGGCTCCTCTCTTTGACAAAGTGTCACTTCTTCTGCTTCACCGGCTTGAGCTTGGGGTTTATGTCAAGCTTTTGTTCCATGAGAGATCTATCAATGCCGGGCATTTCATCGGGGCCAAAGGCAAAGACATCCTGGTACTCTCGCAGGAGCCTCGTCAGCTCTTCCTTGATGGTCTCGTTCAGTTCGTCACCAAGGTATGTGACTCGCTCTGGACGAGAGGGGTCCAGGACAACCTCCACCTTACCTCCAGACGGGCTGGCTCGCTCCCTCTCCTCTATCCTTGCATCGGCAACTTCTGGGGGGACGATATCTACCATCAGGCATTGTACTCCTTTCCCTTTTTCTTCCTTCGCCGGGGGCGATTCCTCTATTTTTACGACAATCCTATCTTCTTCCGGTGCTTCCTGCCTTCATTCTTCTCTTTGACTTGGTCCCGACCAAAGGTACTTCCTTGGCTTCGGCCGGGGGTGCTGTCTTCTCAGCAACGACGCTCTTGCTGCTAATGCATTGGACGTAGCAAGCCCTGGCCGTCTTCTAATTGTCGAGAATTTTTCTTACTTCTCCATCGTCTCTGTGGAACTTCAACCGTGAGCAACATCATATTCGGCATTCCATTGATCTTTTTCAACGTTGTTCGTCCGAGGAGGACGTTGTAAGCCGATGGAACATTGACGACGAGGAACTCGGGGCAACACGCCTTGCTTCACTCTTTTGGCCCTATTCTTACCGGCAGTTTGATACTCACCATCGGCTGGATATAGTTCTCGCCGTACCCTACTATCGGGTGGCTTATCGATATTATCTTGTTTGTGGTGTATCTGAGGTCCATGAGGCAATTTGCTGTGATCACTTCGACTGAAATCCTTGTGTCCACCAGGTCCCTCTTCACCAAGGTATTGGTTATCTTTAACTCTATGACGAAGGGGTTGTCAAGAGGAAATTGTAGGGATCTCATGTCTGCCTCGTCGAAGACGGTAGGCTTCCCGAATTTGGGGACTTCCTCGATCAACATGATTTGGTCAAGGGACTTAAGGTGAGCTCTTCTAGCTTTGTTTGTGAGACCACCTCTTGTCGGACCACCTGAGATGACAACCACCTCATAGGAGTCCGAAGAGGACCCCGAGGGCTCAGGCTTAGCTGCCCCCTGGCCGGGGGGATGATGGTCATGCCCTTGTCCTTCAAAAAAGAGTTGATTTTCCCTTCTTGCGCTAGCTTTTCGAGGTGCGTGGCTAGTTCTCCGCAATACTTCTTACTATGTCCGTGATCCTTGTGGTAGTGACAGAAGAAGAATCTCTTACTATTACCTTCCTTTGTCGGGGTTGGGTTGGGGAGTGAGTTGGGGTCGATATTTGACAAAATGGCTTCTTGGTTACAATTAGAATTTGATTCGCTAGGGGACTTTCCGGCATCTTCCTTTCAAGCTTTCACCGGTTCTTAAATCCACTTCGTCCACCCCCTCTTCCTGACCCCTTCTTCTTGAATTAGGGCTTTACAACAACGCTTAAGGTCTCGACCTTTCTCCTTTCATATATTGATTGCTTCGCCGAACTTTCTTCATGATGTTTCTCATGTCGATCCTCCCAGTTCACTACATCTCTTCCAGACCTCTCCTAGTGAAAAGTTTGGAAGAGTAGGCCTAGAGGAAAGGTAGGGTGAGTTTTTCCTTCTTCAGCTTCATGTGCTCGAAATCTTTCAAGATCTCACTTACATTGACGATGCCTTTGACATACGTCGTACAAGCTATCATCTGATCGAGCTCTGTAATCTCTAGACGCTCGTCATTGAAGCGCTTGTCGTAGTCCTTCACCGGTTCCTTTCTGCCCTGTACGATGTTGAAGAGGTCTTCCGAGCATTTCTCGTTTTTTTTGCACGTCGTTAAATTCTCCATGAACACGCGATAGAGTTCGTCAAAGTTGTGTATGCTGTGACCGGGGAGGTTGTCCAGCCACTTGAGGGCTCTTCCTTCCAAGGTTCCGACGAAGTATCGGCAATAGGTGGCCATTATTGGGTCATCATTGCAGCTTCGTAGGCCATTAGATTCTCTCGGGGGGATGTCGTCCCGTTATACTTCTTCATATTCCCGATCCAAGAGTTCAGGTTCAGGGGTAAGCCATTATCTCTTCGCTAAAAGGGGCCTTCATGTTAAAATTGGGACTTCTCTCCAATTCCTTGAAACTCTTCGTGATGTCATCATAATCTCTCGGCCCTAGTCGTGTCATTGTCGGTCCCCGTTGTCCTTGCAACCTTTTGGCTTGTCTAAGCCGAATGATCTCATGGACATCCTCCTTTCTGGGACTCTCTACCTAGCCTTCAACTGCTTTCCTTCTCCTCTTCATTGCCTCTATGCTAAGTCGCAGGTCTCCGCTGCCTCTCCTCGACCTCTCCGGGATTTTTGTGCTTACGCTTCGTTCAGAGACCTTCAATTTGCTCCTCGACCTCGAGGAGGAGGAGATGGAACCACTCAAGTTGAAACGGGGGGACTTCATCACTTTGGTGGTTTTGGACTCTTCGTCTTACCCCTTCATCGAACATTGGGCTCATGCGGTAAGGGCTTTTCTCAAAGCGCCTTCGTCATCCCGACGTGGTTAAGGATGTTCTCCAAAAGAGACGTGCACATCTTTTGCATGTCTCCCAAGATGTTGGCATGTAAGGCCGCCAGCTCTTCCCTCGTGACAGGGGGCTGGGTGCCACCTCGTCTTTCAGCGAAGAGGTGGAGTGCGATCCTTCTTTGTGGTTTGACATGTGAGTGTCAGTTTTTTGTGGTTCAAGTGTTTGAATGTGTTTTTCATTTCTCAATCTCATGCAACTTCGGCTGGCCACTCTCCACAGACAGCGCCAAATGTTTCGGGTATTTTTGGTAAGGAGAGTGGACCCTCGAAGACTCAAAGGGTGGAAGCGCCTTAATGTATGAGGTGAGATGGATGTTGACATGACTCACCGGATGAGAGGTACATGTACAGTGAACGCACGTGAACTGCCTCCGGCATGCTCTAGGTAATGATCCTCCGACGATCAAGTTAGTTAGGATGTCCCAAATAGGTTTGCCCCATAGGAATGCGGGCCTAGGGGCAAATAGAATGTTCTTTAGGGCAGCAAAATATTTTTTGGGAAAGAGGAAAGATTTGAATACTTTAGGGAGAGAGAAATAAGTGAGCTATCAATCAGTTGTCAATTCATTCCTTACCTCTTGAAGTGTGTGCGTGCCTCTATTTATAGACACTCCAAGGTGATGTTAGGGTTGCGGTTCGTCCACTAGGGAGGCGTCACATGGACATTCCCTTCTTGGTCCTGGTGAAAGCATGGGCTTGAAGGACGCCAATTGAATTTGGCCACGTATGCGGCACATGCGGCGCTTCTAGAATCTTCTGGAATCTTCCCAACATGCTCTCCCCCTTCTTAGGGAGATACCTCATTGAACTCTATCGAGATAGTGAGTCCCTTCCGGCAACTTCCTCGTTCATCCCTTCTCCGGTCGTCCACTGGGTCCCTACGGCGCCCCCCTCGTCGAGGTCCTTCGTCCTAGGACGGGAGCAGAGAGGTATACCGTGGCTCCTACCCAGGAGGGGCTTCCGTCTCATCCTTGGACAGAGACGAAGGACGGGAAGCCGAAGTGACGCCTAAGGACGGGAAGTCGAAGTGACGCCTGATGGGGCTGGGCCTTTGAGCGGCGATGGTGACGAGAGTGGTGGGCCAGTGGAAGGTGATGAGACGAGTGGGCCGACTAAGGGGCCTAGCTAGAGATGAGAGTCCACAGGCCAAATTGAGGCCCAAGATGAAACGGACCAAACAACTGTCTCGAAAAGCTCGTTGTCAGCATTATCACAACGACTCATGACCATACAATATGATACAACAGAACAATTAGCAGACATATTTACCACGACACTGGAACATCAACAATTTGTGATTTTAGCTTTCAAATTGGGCATGCACAAGCAGCACAACCTACATGCTCCAACTTGAGGGGTATTGAGATCTCCAACAATAGATATTAATTTCAGTCCAACTGAATCTCTTGTAACACTATACAAGTCCCTTTGCCTTGGCTAATGAAATTAAGAGATTTTGCTGAGTATTTATCAGGACAACTTCTCGTTATATCACACATATATCCAGAATCTGAGTTGGGGCATTGTTGATTATTTCTCAATTGACTAGTGTTTCATCCTTTGACAAGGAACTCCATGAACAACTTTTGGAGGTTATCACCGGTCAACTATCTTGAATAATAGTACCTTATTAAAATTTTGATAACTTGAATGAAATGCAGTGTACTTTTTTTTTCCCTGACGCTATCGTATTAAATTTCAGTGGCTTATCTCTTCGTCCAAAGGGTTAGACTTGACTGTTAAGCACAATATCATTTTGGTAGGTGATGACCGATGAATTAATGTAAGTTGTTGTGCCATTGGTCGTCGCGTACTTGTCCAATTAAAATAGTACTATTAGCATTCTTATTAGCACAAAGTATACATTTCAACGATGCGGAGAGTATAATGAACATATACTAAGAGAACTGAAAGCAAATTTCCATAATCAATATTCATATAAATTGCTCAGAGCTTTGACAATTAACAAACTAACTTGACTAGTTTTATTGCTTTGTTCTAAAGATACTCATGTACATAGTACACTAGGGAGATATTAGAGAACTTTTACCATTCTCATAACATCCAATGAGCTTGCTATATATATCCTCTGATCTTGTAGTTAATAGAATACTTAGTTCTAACTAGGGGCGGATCCAGAATTTGTAAAATAGTGGCGCACATCACACATTTGAATTGATACATGGAAAAAAAAAACTTCCTTAAAAGTTAGAATAACTGATAAATAAAGCGTTCACAAAATTTAGAAGAATTAGAAAATTATAAAAGAAATATATTACAATTGTTCGCGAACAAGTTTCTATATTTTAAATATGATTTATGATTGTTAGTCATATAAGATAAGAAAAATATTACTATAATTTTTGAAAACAATCTATATATGATTCTTAGACGAATATTATAAGGCTTTCATTAATTTGGTTGTCACCTAGACCATTTAACAAACGTATTTAGATTTGAACAATCGTTTCTTGGATTATATTGAACTGAAGTGAAGTGGTTGTCTTTTATTTAACTT
>ONZA01015963.1:8773-24084 GCA_900322205.1 Kewa caespitosa | reverse complement strand
GGTAAGAAAAAAAAAAAATAGGTACATGGTGGACATTGTGAAATTCTTTATTCTTTTTCTTTATATACAATTTTTTGTTTTTTTTTGAAAATTTCTGGACGTACCTTTGTATCTTCACATTTTGTATATCGTGGATATTGTTTTCCTGAATCCACATGGTGCCCCTATATTTCATCAACTTTTCTACATGATCACCGCTTACTAAATTTTTGTTTCAAAAATGCTCAGCTTAATTATATAAACTTATCCGACGCTTTCTATTTGTATCACAATAAAGTTAAGGTATGCTCTGTGAATTTTTAGAATGTAACTAAATTGTTATAAAAGATAACAAAAGAATANCAATTAAAATTGAACAATTAAGAAAATTATTATGCATGACAACATATTTTTAAGTCATAGGGGCAATGACGGAAGGTTGTGATGTAGATTGAGTTGATAAAATACATAAATTACTATAAACTTATTTGTTCCGACCATGAATCACCCGGGGTGCTTCTCTTGTCAGAGCAAGGGGAGAGTGACCTTGAAACTTCTTTATGAGCTACACAACCTTCCTTTTCGCTTTATTTCACCTACATAGGGAGCAAATGGTGAACTACCCCCGGGGCTCAACCGAGGAATGACCCTCCGATGATCAAGTTAGTGAAGAAGAATCAAAGATGAAGCATGGAGCTAGCATGATGTTTAGATAAGTGGATTTGTTTTTGAGGAGAAGGGTTTTACCGATTGTAGGAATGTGTTCCTGAAGGAGTTATCTTGGGATTGGGCAAAGAATAAGAAGTAGCCATCCGGAGAGAGAAAAAGTCCCCTGAAATTACCTTCTCAAGGGGTATTCATAGAAGGTCTTCCTTAATTAGCGCACCCGGGGGGACCAATAATGTTGGGCCACGTCCTCGCTTTCCTAATGATGCTAGGCCACGTCACCTGCGAATGAATTGAGGAAATTCTCCTAGGGTTGATGCATGCGCCGTCATCCTTTGGGCCTTTGTCTCTGGCCCATGGCTAGGATCCTGCCAAAACTGTCCTTTTGGCCAACTGGAGGTATTGTCATTTTGTACAGTATCCTGCCAGCGCGTCTCTCGCTCCCCCAGTGAGCGTTCCTCTGGGTCCGATGAGAGAGTGTTGATATCGTCCGAACCCAGGCATGGTACTATGCTGTTTACCAGAGTGAGAGTTTATGCGTGGGCATTGGATCCTTTTTTCACTGAGCCCTCCATTTTTTCATTGTGGTCGACTCATGGTAGAGGACATACTCTTCCATATCTGATGAGGTGAGTGGCTCCCTCATTCGGGCGTATTAGGCCTCGGGCGCCATGGGAAGTCATAAACGATAGAGGGCCGGGGCTTAGCCGAGCCTGACAACTTTGAAGCTTCGTGCAGGGCCTTGACAAGATCAGTGGGACCTCAAGATAGCTTCTTGAAGGAAAAATGGGCTCCCCCCTCGAGGGTCGCCACCACATTGAGCCCCTCGAGGGGGATCTGCTTCAATTTTTTTCTTTTTTTTGAACCGTTGAACTTCGTGGGCCCAATCGTGGGAGAAAAGTTATTGGGCCTTGCGTGCTCCTCGGAGATCGTGCGTCCAGAAAAGTCTATGTAAATCCCTGGGGTTTCTTGCCTTGAGACTAATTTCCCAAATCATTTTCGTAAATTTCACTTCTCGAGCGTAGAGCATCTTCGAGTTGATAAGAAAGGGTGACAAGCCTGGAGTCAAAGATTTTCGCAGGTTCGTGCTTTCTAGGCGGGTTATTGGTTCACTTTCTTCTGCACTAGCCCGCACTCTTCCCATTTTCTTCTCTAAGCGAGGTAAGTGTTTTTATCCTTGCATGCTTTTTAATTTACATGGCTAGCGTAGTGGTGGTTTCCTCGGACTCCTCCGATGAGGAGGTGACCAGCAAATTTTGTCCTCATATGCCCTTTACTAGGAGTGCTAGCCTCCGTCACCAAGAAAGCCTATTCCAAATTCGTCCGGCGTCAGCGCGCTTTCCGGGATCGACCATACCCTTTATGGGTCATCCCTCTGGGCTCGCTGATCGATCTCCTTCTCCGACCCTTAGGTCTAAGGGTGGAAAAACTTCGAGCCAGGAATCTATAATGTTAAGTCATCCTTTCCCCCACGGGAGAAGGCATATTTTCAAGAGAAAAAAACAGGGTCAAATGCATCGAGTCTTGACCCTCCGCTTCAGCCGTATGAGCGGGTGTATATGAAGATGTTGAACGACCCTCAAATTCCCTCTTCAGTGAACTTGGGGCTGTCAAAAATATTGGCTTCGAGTATAGAAGATACAAGAGGTATTGTTTTAAAATTTGTAGAGCCAATTAGTATTGAACCCCCTATGTGTAGGTGGGTAGAGAAGGGCGTTCTCCTGAAGGGTCTGGGGACAAGAAGATGCCAAGAACGAAGCGTTTTCCTAGGAATATATCCACCCCTCCGGAGGGGGTGAGCCTAGCCAAATTAGCTGCTAGGACTTCCGTCCTAGAGGAGGGGCAAAAGAAGGTGCCTTTTTCCCCCTCTCCTTTTGTTCCTCCTTCTTCTCCGTCGAACCCATGTATCCCCACTAACCACAAAGTTGAAGAGAAGGTTGGTAAGTGCTTATTACTTAATTTTTGTTTTCTCTTTTCTTTGTTGTATTTAGCTATTTTCGCTTGAGCCTGTGCGTCATGGTTGGGAAATCCTCAAGGAGGCGTGGTCGGAGAGCTAGGCCTGGTAGTTTTCTCCGTGTTGTGGACTTCACGAGGGATGATAGTAAGGACTCGGCCAAGGAGCATCAGATTTTGGCCTCGTCTAGCGGGGAGTCCGATGACGATTATGATGCCGATGTCGATGAGGACATGTATTGGGCCCTTCAGACTCCCTCGGATACGGTTCCTCTAGATAGGGATGGGCCCGAGTTGGCTTAGGACTTGGCGTCTGTCTCTAGTTCTGGGTGTATAGAGGAGGCTCCCCCGGCAATAGAGGATTTATTTCGGAGCAGGGAAGATGCCATTCTCCCCTTTTCTGGCCCTCAGCCTTCGATAGTCCCCAAGGAGGGATCTAAAGGAGGGGCTAAGCCGAAAAAGGTTGTTCCTGCTTCTGAACCCATCTATTCCACCTGGACGGAGCCAGAGTTGGTGATCGCTGCTAGGTATATGGTTTTCAGTAAGTACCAAGTATGGGCTCTAGAGGAGGGGGAGAAGCTCGCGTCTCCTCCCAAGAATTGTATTGGGGTCTATGAGATAATAATGAAGATGGGCATGAGGTTCCCGTTGGTTCGCTTTGTGGAAAGGGTTTGTACGATTTGAACCTAGCCTCGGCACAACTAGTGCCCAATGCCTGCATCAACATATTTGTGTACCCGGCATGTTGCTACATCAAGCAAAAAAGGGCTTGCTTGTCAACTTTCAAGCATTTAGTTCATAGTGTGTCGAAGTCGGCATACGAGGGGTTTTATACGTTCTACGTAGATTCCACTTATGTGCTCGGTGCCATAGGAAGGGTTACTTAAAACCACAGTTGGAAATCCAAGTTTGTTTGGATATACTGCGATGACGGGTCGGGATTCCTTCCCGTATGGAATGCGGCAAGCCGGCCAAGGACTCATGGACCGAAAAGGCGCGCCTTGACCTTCCTTATGATGGGGCCAAGGTTCTAGAGTGTTTTAAGGTGGAGAGAAAGGGAAAAGGGCTGAAGATTCCCAGGAACTAACAACCTAATGTTGCCTTCTTCAAGAATGAGAGTAACCTAGCTAGAAACTTTCTCTGGGTAGAGTTTCTATCTAGTTTTCCTTGTGCATTGAAGACTGTACTCTTCTGACCCTAACCTGTGCATTGCTTTGCAAATCGTGCGACTGCGCATCTTGAGGATCTTTCCAAGCACCAATACATGACAGGTCAGCTGACCACCTTGGAACTCACTGGCAAGTACCTCGAGGTCCTCTTCCACCAGTCCGGTGGGGTATCCAAGTCTAAGGTATGTCGCCATGTCACTTTACCCTTGTGTATTTTTGTGGACGTCTTGATTTCTAATTGGGGTCGAATTCTTTGTTATGCTACATCTTTCAGGGGAAGAAGTCCGACGGCTCCTCATCGAAGCCCCGAAGACCATTCTAGGGGGAGAGCCAAGAGGGAGAAAGGTCAGGTCATCCGCCCTGGGCCCCAGATTTGACCACCTCGTCTCATGGGTCGAAGAGAAGGAAAGCTCCGGAGGTCTCTACTCCTTTCAGTCAGCTTTGAAGAAGTCCAAGTCCACTACTTCGCCTCAGGGAGAAAAAGATGGTGGGCACACGGCCCCTTGTGGGTCTGTAATTTTTTGTTTTTGTCGGACATGTTTGCCCGATTTTGCGGGGGCTAGTTTTGTTTTGCCTTTCTTTTTTTATTTGGAGATCAGCATCTGCGGCTTCTTTGGCCCAGCCTATGTTGCTTTTGTTCCTTCGCATTTTGATTCCCTCATGTCGTTGATGCTTTTCGTTGTTGGTCCTGCTTGGGGTGGGCATGCAGCTCATGACATATTTTTTCCTGCTCGGTATGTGCTACCGCCCTTGGGGTGCATGCCGACCCTAGACGTATCTTTCTTCTACAGAATGATTCTGAGGGAGGGAGAGAGCCCTTGGTTTCCCCCCTTTTGTCCCTTTCTCAGGAAGTCGTTGCATAACTTCTATATGTTATGCGTCATTTTGTGGTTTTTTGTTTTTCCCCCTCTGCTTGTTGGGTATATTTCTATCTGCATGAGTGTTTTCCCCCCTTTTTCTGTTGGGTTGGGTGGGTGGGTCTTTTTTCCCTCCTCTTTCCTTGGGTTGGCTCAGGTACTTGCCTGACCCTGGGTTTTGGGTGTCACTAAGTTGGTGAGGCTGTGGTGCAGGGGGCCAGTTCGGGATGTTAGTTTGAAAAGGCGTGTCGATCGAGGCTCCTTGAACTTTGCATTTCATATCTTCTTGGGAAACGGTCATCTTTTGCGGATTCTTCAGCCTCGGGAGACGTTACTCCACGTGTCCTTCATCCCAAATTTTTTTTGAGAAGATCCTGGATGTGCATGAATTTTTGGTTTGCCTATAAAATGAGGCCCTTTGGTCATTTTTTATTTGCACCTCCTACTTTATTCTCTCGCCTTCTCTGTAGGAAAGAAAGCTTATGTCTTCTTCGTTTGAACTTCTTCCTGGCCGGCCATCTCCTCTTTTCTCTTTGTGGGCAGATGGCCTCCCTTTGTGACTGTGACGACCCTGGGGGGCTTTTCTCCCCTCCTGGCTTATGTTTAATTCTTTTTGACGATTGTGGCTCTTATGGGCGTTGTACCCTTAATTAATATACGTTCATTTATCATACATTCAATGAGAGACATCCCTTACTAACGGGGGAAGGTCAGGCTTGACGGGGGTAGTGTTTCCCCTCTTCGCCTCTAAGCCTCTAAATGAGTTTGGGATATAACCTCTTCCTCTTCTCATTTTCGGGTCAGGCCACGAGGTCCTACATGGGTGGGAGGGTAAGGTTCCAAAATGGGTTGTGGAGCTCTTCTTTTCCGCTTCTCATTTCGGGACCTGGGAACTTGTTCTTTCTTGGTCTCCCTCTTTTCCTTCAACAACACGGGCAGGATTGCTTCGCTTGAAGCAGGTTCCAGTCCGGGTTTCATTGGGCTGGTACGTCGACTGCTGGCGAGCAGCGGGGAGCCATGGTGGTTGAGATGGTGGTGTGTGTCGTTCTTCCAGGTAATGGGAAGAACTGGGCGTATTACCACACAACCAAGACCACGTCCACGACCTCACGAACCAACCAGTTGTCCGTTGTCCCCTCAACGGCAAACCTGGGGGGAATTCCGGGTCCCCTTGGAGAAGGAAGAACTTGGTGTATTATCATCTAGCCCTTACGTGGGGCTCGTTAGCTTGTATACGTTTTCCGTATTTCATGTACTGGTTGTACTCTTGCTAAACTTGTACAATCTTGTAATGAAGTTCAATGAATGAGAAAGATTGTTTATGCTTTCCTCTTTTTGTCTCAGCTTCTGTTTTCATCTGTTTGTCATTTCATCTTGCTTTCTTAAGCCGCTTGTAAGTTGAAAATGGACCCTGGATTGGCGCTCCTCAAAGCTGGATTTGTTAGACCTAGTATCTAGGTTCTGCAGCCGAGTCGCAGTACCAGAGAGTGAGTCAGACAATTCTTGCACCGAGCCACCATGTCGATGGCGTATTTGCAAAGGGTTGGCCATTAATATCCTGTTCTCAAAGCCTTATGTGCAGGTTCTCTTCCTCTAATGTTGGAGCCGCACACCCCTTCATGGAGCTATCTGAGAATATTCTCGCCCTTGTGAGGGGGCAAGCACCTTAGCGACGGACTGTCGAATGCTTTTTTGAAGAGAATGCCCTCCCTGTAAATGAACCACTTGGCGCACATTTGGATTCTTGGGGCTTCGAAGGGATCAGACGGCAAGATAATGTCTTGCAGCCACGAGATAATGGGGGTCATCCAACTTTCGGTCTGGTCCAGATTGACCTCCTAGAGCAGGGATATGCTCGGTTCTTTTAGGATCTCCAAAAGTACCTATCGTAGAGCTAGCAAGCCTTGCCAAGGCATCTGCTTATTGATTCTCAGATCGGGGCACATATTCGAGCTTTACCTTTTCCAGCTTGGCAATTTCCTCCTTTACTCTCTTCAGGTAAGACTTCATGTTCTCTTCCTTAGCTTCAAGTTCTCCCTCATCTTGCAAAACGACTAGCTGAGAATCCATTTTGATCGATAGGTTTTTCCCTCTTGCGGCCCTTGCCATGTGAATACCGGCTAAGAGGCCTTCATACTCAGCCTCATTATTCGAAGCGGGAAACTTGAACCTTAATGCATACTCAAACGTATCACCCTTTGGAAATGATTACCCTAGCAGCACTTCCTTGTCTAGAGGAGAAGCCATCCACATGTATTTCCCACTCCTCCCCCCATGTGCGAGGCTGCTCGGCTAGGGGAGTCATTTCTGAGATAAAATTTTGCTAGTGCTTGGAACTTGATTGCCCTTCGTGGTTCGTAAGTTTTGTCATATTGAGATAGCTCCAAGGCCCACTTCTGAATTCTCCATGCCCTCTTCATACTGCCTACTATTGTTTTAATGGCTGGTCGGTAAGTACAGTTATGGGATGGGAGGCAAAGTAGGGTCTCAACTTTGTGGTCATACTCTACTGAGGGTAAATTTTTCTAGCTGAGTGTATCAAAATTCTACTTCTGTAAGCGCGTAATTGATAAAGTATACTGGGTGTTGTATCTTGGGTCGCTCGTACATAAGGGCTAATGCTACCGCGTGAGGGGAGACAGTGAGATACACGTGTATACTTTCTCCCTTGTTCGGGCTCATAATTTTTGGGAGGTGAGCAAGATGAGATTTGAGCTTCCCAAAGGCCTCCTCGGCCTCAGTTGGCCAGCAAAAATTGCTCCCACTTCTAATTGCGGTGAAGAATGGAACGCAACAGTCTGACGCCCTCGACATGAAGCCGTTAAGGGCGGCGACACAGCCTGTCAGTCGTTGGGCTTCCTTCAGGTTCTTAGGTGACTTTATGTTGATGATCACTTCTATTTTGTAGGGGTTCACCTAGATACCTCTTTCATTCACCATGAACTCAAGGAATTTTCCGCTCTTTACCTTGAAGACGCACTTTTTTTTGGCTTCAGCTTCATCTTGTATGCCTTCTGCATGTCAAATGTTTCAGTTAGATCAACAAAATGATCATGTGCTTTCTTGATTTGGACGATCATATCTTTGACATAGGCTTCCATGTTCTTACCAATCTGTTTCCCAAAGACCTTGTTTACAGGCCTCTGAAAAGTGGCTCCTGCATTCTTTAGGCAGAAGGGCATCATGAAAAATAGTAAGCTCCTTGTTTGGTGATAAAGGCCGTATTATCTTGATCCTTGGGGTCCATGAATACCTGATGGTATCTTGAGAATGCGCCCATGAAGCTAAGTAGCTCATGGCTAGACTTAGAGTCCATCAGCTGATCTATCCGTTGCAGGGGGTGCTCATCCTTTTTGCACGCTTGTTGAGGTCAGTGAAGTCGATGCACATTCTCCATGATCCATTGGCTTTCTTATTCATGACGACATTGGCCATCTAGATGGGGAACTGGCATTCCCGTATGAACCCAGCTTCGAGCAATTTCTTGACTTCCGCTGCAGCCGCTTCGCTGCTCTCGGTGCCGAGTTGCCTAAGCTTTTGCTTCACCAGTGGATGCTTGGGGTCTGTTCCTAGATTATACTTGATAATCCCTGGGTCGATCCCCGACATTTCTTCTGGGGCAAAGGAAAAAATGTTTGAATATTCCTCCAAGAGGGCTACCAGCCGGGCTTGTAACATTGGTTCCAAGTTTTCTCCCACAAAGGTTGTTCGGGAGGTGTCTTCATTGTTGATCGCTACTTCCTTCTTCCCTTCCATAGGTTCGGGTCTTTGCTCCTCTGCATCTTCTCCTCGAGGATTGACAACTTCAGTGAGGAAAATATCTGTCACCATGCATACTTTCTCTTTTACTTTATCAAGGATTTTCTGCCTCTTGGGGTCACGTCCTTCCTCAGGAATGGACGGGTCAGGGGGCATGTGGTAAAGCACTTAATGTAGCATTCTCGGGCAGTGTTATGATCCCTCAAGATCTTTCCCACTGTTCCTTCATCCTTCTCAAAATTTACGGCTAGCCATGACATGTGGAGAACAACACATATGGTAGTCAGGGTCAGTATGCCTAGAATGATGTTATATTCACAACTGACATCTACTGTTAGGAACTAAACAATCTTGCCTTCATCTTCCCTTAGGGCCCATTCGCATGGGTAGCTGGATTGTCCCAACGTGATGCACTTCTTTACCACCAAATCCAATGACCGGGTAGGATATGGGCAAGAGCTTGTCTTCTGAGAAATGGAATTCTTTAAGGCAGGATAAGGTGAGGATGTCTGTCGAGCTTCTGAAGTCTACCAACAGTCTTCTCACTAGGACATCTGCGATCTTCAAATCGATTACAATGGGATCATGGTGCGAGGTATGTAGGACCTGAACGTCGCACTCATCAAAAGTGATGATCAGTGGTTTCTTTGCTCGTTGGGTCTAGACCAGCATGGCTTGTGCTGTCATTCTGATGTGGACTTTTCTTTCTTTTCTAGTCATGGCCCCGACAGCAAGCCTGCCTGAGATCATCTTACATTCTCAACTGGTCATCATCGTATGACTCCACCCCCCTGTGGGTCTGCTGTCTGGGGCTCATGTTTTTTTCTTTGGCATGGGCCTTCTACTTCCCTTGCTTGACTAATTCGTTAGGTTGTCTTGCCAGTTCAAAACAGTCTTTGCTAAGGTGGCCTATGTCTTAGTGATGCTGACAATAGTTTCTCTTCTTTAGGAGCTCTATTGGTT
The DNA here is from genome assembly GCA_900322205.1 of Kewa caespitosa. NCBI lineage: Eukaryota > Viridiplantae > Streptophyta > Magnoliopsida > Caryophyllales > Kewaceae > Kewa > Kewa caespitosa. Next base: position 14,738 of record ONZA01015963.1, on the reverse strand, counting down.
GCTTGAACTCTGGAGCGGGAGACAAGAGCTTTTTGTCGACAATGGCATATATTTCGTCTTTCCGACCTTCGAACAGAATGGGATGGGCTTGAAGACTCGTCTAGGCCGTTTGTTTACAACATCTGATATGGCATATGCTTCATGCCTCTTGCCCCTGTCACTCTTCTTGTAGTTGATTGTGTTGTTGTGTGGGAGGGGGGGTGTAAGGGTTTGATTTCCCCTAGCCGGTGCGTTCGAAAACTCGGTCACCCTGACATCTCCAGTGCATTGATGTAGTTTTTCGCTGCTCTTCTTGTCTGGCGCAAGGTTAGTACTCCGCCCTCCATGTTTTCCCTCAGGTTGTGCAACAATAGGTAGAAATGGCTCCACTTGAGTAGGCCCTTGCTAAAAGCCGAGGCGGTGATGCGAGGCTCTAGGTTTGCGATCTCCATACATTTCTCATTGAAGCAATGAAGGTAGCTTGAGAGGGACTCTTGCGGCCTCTTCTCTATTTTGTATAGGTGCTCGCTTAGTTTTTAACTCTGTCTCATTTGCAGAGAAGTGATCCACAAAGATCTCTCTAAACTCGGTCCAGGTGCTGATGCTCTCAGATGGGAGGTTGTCGTATTGCTAATCCTTCCAGGGTAGGCGGGAAATGCCTGCACATGGTGGTGTTGTCCATCCGATGGCCCAGCATGTTGGCTAGGTATGCTTGCACATGCTCCACTGGGTCATCTATCCCGTCATACTTCTTCATGCTCACTGCTTTCGTCTTTTCCGGGACATATGCCTCCACGATTTTATTAGTGAAGGGGATGAGGCTACAATATCAAGTGCATATGACTCTTTTCCATCTCCTTCGGGGTCAAGGTTCATGACAGATCTTTTCCTACAGATGGGGGGACATACATCATTTCAATCCCTTCCTGGATAGTTCTATAGCGAGGGCCGCTGAGACTTCTACTCGTGTGGTCGAGCGTGGGATCCGTGAGACTGGCTTCTAAATAGGGATGCCTGTTCATCCCACCCATCCTTGTTCCTTTCGTCTTTTAAGTGAATCTACTTCAGGATTTCACCTATCATCTTGTCCCTTTCCCTCTCCTTCCTTTTTCTTGCTAGGAACTGATACATAAGTCCTTTGCCTTTTCTGTAGTGTTCACCAACCCTAGACCGACATTTTGATTTAGCCATTCTCTGACGTGTCTTGTCGTGGTACCCGACTAAGCCTGATGGTTGGATAGCTGCTTTCTGCGGGATACCCCCTCGTGAGGATTTATGCAGTTCGGGGTACTTCCCGTGCTAAGATAAGACTTTGACCCTCTCATCTGCAGAGTATCTGCTGAGCCCGATCGACCTCGGGGACCTAGTTGGTCAGGAACAGACCGGCGTGGGAGGGCGACTAGGGAATTGCCCCGGCCGTTTCATTGAGAGGGCTCCTGGGAGTCCCTAGGGACCCTATCTACTCCTCCTTAATTTCTTTCTCGTCGTCGTATCTCTTCAATAATGAGGTCGAGTTCTTCACGCGCCAACGTGCAATTCTCGTGTTCGGTGGGAGGAGAATCCACCCAACGGATAATGCATCGTGAGTGAGGAGGCAGGGGATATTGGGCTTCTGGTTTGCGTCACATTCGACGTCTTCAACCAGTACTTGAGACGGCCTGACGTTGGCCAAGTCTCGTACCCCATCAATATGGCTAGTTATCATTGTGTCTGAACTAGTAGAAAGAAGTGTGGATATTCGCCTCTTTCTTAATCTTATAAACAAAGGACAAGGATTCTTAACTTTGATAACTCGTCCCCAGAGACCGCGAAAAATTGCACCGGTCAGAAATCTCATAAACCCAGGGTGCTTCTCCGGTCAGAGCGAGGAGAGAGTGACCTTGAAACATTGTTATGAGATGCACAACCTTCCTTTTTGCTTTACTTCACCTACACAGGGAGCAAATGGTGAACTACCCCCGGGTCTTGACCGGGGAATGACCCTCCGATGATCAAGTTAGTGCAGGAGAATCAAAGATGAAGCATGGAGCTAGCGCGATGTTTAGATGAGTGGATTCGTTTCTGAGGAGAAGGGTTTTACCTATTGTAGGAATGTTTCCTTGAAGGAGTTATCTTGGGATTGGGCCAAGAATAGGAAGTAGCCGTTCTGAAGAGAGAAAAAGTCCCCTGAAAATACCTTCTCAAGGGGTTTTTATAGAAGGCCTTCAACGATTAGGGCACCCAGGGGACTAATAGTGCTGAGCCACATCCTCGCTTTCCCAATGATGTTAGACCATGTCACCTTGGAATGAAATGAGAAAATTCCCCTGGGACTGATGCGTGTGCCGTCATCCTTTGGGCCTTTGTCCTTGGCCCATGGCTCGGATCCTGCCAAAACTATCCTTTTGGCTAGCTCGAGGTATTGTTGTTTTGTAAAGTATCCTGCCAGCGCGTCTCCCCGCTCCCCCACTGAGCGTTCCTCTAGGTTCCATGAGAGAGTGTTGATATCATCAGAACCCATGTAGGAGACTGTGTTGTTTAGCAGAGCAAGAGGTTATGCTTGGGCATTGGATCTTTTTTCTGCTGAGCCCTCCACTTTTTCATGGTGGCCGACTCATGGTAGAGGCCAGGCTCTTCCTTATTTGATGAGGTGAGCGGCTCCCTCATCCGGGCGTATCAGGGATCGAGCACCATGGAAAGTCGTAGACGATGGAGGGCCGACGCTTAGCCGAGCCTGACAACTTCGAAGCTCCGGGCAGGGCCTTCACAAGATCAGTGGGACCTCAATATAGCTTCTTGAAGGAAAAATGGGCTCCCCCCTTTAGGGTCGCCACCACATTATTTGTTAAGATCAACATATATGAAAATGACTAAATTACGGAGACGCAATGTAGAAATTGAAAAACTAGTATCCTCCATCTAAAAAAATGTCAAAACACAAGAGCGCCATACATATGTTTTTTTTTTTCTTTTCATTATTTTGTTCCTAGGGATTAGGGGTAGTCGAAAAGTGGTCCAGACCTGAAAAATAGACCGAACCAGTACACGGATTTTCATTTCGTAAGAACGGGTCAAGCGAGTTCCTATCCGATCCCCGGTTTAAGGCGTTGAAAAATTTGGTTCATTTTTCAATCTGATCTAAAATTAGTCTGGTCCGATCCGGTACGATTTCCGGTCCAAGCCATAAATACGCCACATTTTGTATATAATTGTACTTTCTTAAAGAAAAAAATAAGAAAAGTTTTGATTTAGAGGTTACGATCCCTTCGGTCCGGTCCAATTTTGGATCGGTAAGCACCCCTACTAGGGATGGAATTGGAGCGTGTCTTAACAGGTCTTGGCGCCTGTGCCTGGTGGTGGGACTGTGTGGTTTAAAGCATGTCACGGGTAACGAGGCAGGTGGCATATTATGTAGTACTCGTTCCAACTCATATCCACCTAAACCTACCTCAACTAACGTATTGACTTGTTACTTTTTCATTTTTTTTACAAAAAGATATATATTTAAAAATTGACGATCGTTGCATTGAAATTTTTCAATATTGGTTAATTTATAGCTCAAATGTTGTAAAAATAGGGCGAACACAAACATAAAACGGGATAGAGGCGGAGAATGGAGTTAGATAGGACATAACAAGGATGGAGGTTAGAGGTGAGGTGGGGTGAGGCGGGGCGGGGATGGACGAAAAAATTTTCTGCGGGGCGTGAATGGAAAGGGCATCCTCGCGCCCCATCCCCGACCCTTTATCATCCATACTTTCAACGTCGTAGATTATGGGGTTGGGCACCATGTTGGTCTCTCTTGGCAATGGCTTGGTTCGATTTTGCAGTGGACAACATTGGTTCTTTATATGATGTCTTTTTTTTTTTTGTTCATAGGAGTTGCAAATGGATTAAATAGAAATCTATGATGATAGTTCAAGGAGTGATGGCTAAAAACTGGCAAAACTAATAACTCTAACCAAACTCGAAGATAACTTGAAATAGAGTGAGCCAAAACTGATCAAAATTAAAATAGATCATGGGACAATGACTGACAAATGTAGTCTACATGTGCACTTTAGACCGGATCAAAATGACCCAGCCCGCCCGCCCCCGGTCAGGACCGGCCCAATTTTATGCCGGGTTCGGGCTGTAAGTTTGAGCCAGAAATTCAAGCTTTAGGTCGAGAGAAAATTACGGTTTGAAAATAGGGCAGAGTTCGGGCTGTGAAAAAAAGCCCGAATGCCCGACCCGACAATATATATAGAAATTAGTTCAAATGAGAAGTAGAGTTTCCATTAGAAGTGAGAAAGAATCTGAGCCTTTAGATTAGAGAAATGGATGGCTAAGATCGCGCGCGTTCTTCAGGCCTCATTAATGGCATTTTGGTAAATAATTGAAACTTGAGGGATAAAGGTGCCAAACTACAAGGGTGGGAAGGGTATATTGGTCCTTCAACTTATTCATTCCATCTCCTTCCCAAACTCCACCCTTACTCCTCTTCTCTCTCTTCCTGACCCATCAACCCCGTTGCCACTTGCCGGAGCTCCATCTATTGCTGGAGATCAAGCACGTCGTCGGAGCTTCACCATGTTTTGAAGCTTACTGGTGGTCAAGCCTTTCTTCTTTATTTTCTCTCATCTCACTGGATATTGTGATTGGGTTCACATCGGAGGTTGGAGGCTCCATAGACGAGTGTGGTCGGGGAACAAGGAGGAGGCAATGGTGTTGGTGGTTGGAGTTAGAGCAGGTTGATGGAGGAGAGAAAGAGGGATTACTCCGGCGAGATGGGATAGATCGGTTCAGGGTTAAGTTCACCGTATTCTATGGGAGATTGTCGTTTTGAGTTGGCCGATGGAGCTAACGATTGTGGGTCTGGTTGGTGTTGTTTCCAGCTGTAGAGGTTGAAGCTAATTGTAGTGGGCTTCGTTCTCTACAATTTAGGCTTTATTTTTTTAAGCTTAAAATGTATCAACTTTTGCATTGAATGTATCACTTATCACACAAAATGTATCACTATAATAATAAGAGTTCAAAGAATGTGTGTGTGTGTTTGTGTGCATGTTGCTTGTGGAGTATGTACCAAAAGTTGCAGGATACGAACAAGCTTAACTTCATATTTAATAATTAAAATAAGTCGTATGACCACTCGTTTTGATGTGATTTTTCAAGATTTATAAGATGGTAAAGTTTATGAAACTAATGTTTCGAGTATGCACCCGAAACAATTTTAAAAATTTAGAAGCTTCAAAGCATAATAACTCGACCATCCGTTATCCAATTCGCATGATTTTGTTTTCCAAATATCTAATTTTTGATACCTTTATGTAGCCATGAAGAAAGAACGAGACTATGACTTGTGAAAATAGAGTAGATTTTCCGGAGGCCATAACTTTGCGCTTGGGTGTCTGTTTAGGGCCCATAATATATTGAAATCGGATGGCTTGACAAAATCTACACACCCTAAGGTCCGAAGGGCCTAGCCGAATTTCCGAAAAGAGCTCTTTATAAGTTAACTAAAACATTTTAATTGAAAAGTTATAATTTGAACCTAATAAGTGATACTTTTAGTTCAGTAAATGATACTTTTAGTTCAATTCATGATACTTTTAATGTTTTAAGCCATACTTTTAGCTCTGTAATTGATAAGTGATACTTTTCATATATAAAGTGATACTTTTTAATTAATAACTGATACTTTTCATGTATAAAGTGATACTTTTTAATTGATAACTTATAATTTTTATATATAAAGTGACACTTTTTAATTAGTAACTGATACTTTTTATATATAAAGTGATACTTTTTAATTAATAACTGATAATTGTTATATATAAAGTGATATTTTTATGTGATAATTTATTTTTAATATCACTTTTTTAAAATAAAGTATCATTTATATAAAAGAGTTATTATAAATGAAATCAAAGAAGTGTTGAACCACTCTTCTCACTCAACCCATCCTTAATGCCAACCAACCAGAACCTAACCCAGTTCTGCCCCACCACTCCAACTCCGGACAGCC